>SCLG01000247.1:3953-18372 GCA_004367875.1 Oikopleura albicans
AACAAAATGTATTCCATAGCTCAAAACACGTATGTAAACTATTTTTAGGCCGTTTGTAAGCACTTTTTAAATATTTCACATTTTTCACAGGACCTATCTGATAGTCTTTGAAGAATTCAATAGTCCAATGTGACTTCAAAAATCACTACGTTAATCGATAGTATGTCTGTACACTAAGTTTAGGCCTTTCTGAGCACTTTTTCAAAATTTAACAATTTTTTACAGGACCTATCTGATAGTCTTTGGAGATTTCAATCGTTCAATTTGATTTCAGAAATCACTTCTTTGGTCGAAAGTATGTCTGTACACTAAGTTTAGGGCTTTTCTGATCATTTTTTTCAAAATTTCACATTTTTTCAAAATTTCACATTTTTTCAAAATTTCACATTTTTTCACAAAACCTATCTGATAGTCTTTGGAGACCTCNTGTCACCAAATATTTCTGGGAATCGCATCAAACTATTAAATTTGTCTCAAAATTTCCTCCAGTATGTCCAAAATTTGACCAAAAATTAACGATAAAGTTAAACATACTGTGTAGAATGGGCGAAAAATACGTTGTTGGTGGCTCGGTTGGTGTAACGGGTCCGTTGACTGGACTACAAATCGGAAAGTCAGCATCAAGCGATTGCATTTGACAGCAGTGAAGAATGGGCGTATTTTCGTCATAATCCCAAGACTGTTGGCATACTTCGTCGTACATGGGACACATTTCCATGCACTCGGTCTCAGTACAATGATTTTCGCAGTAGTTGATGAAACACGACCCTTCCTCCATAAACATATCGTCGGCAAATACGGATAAAAACTGTGACGTCCAATCTCCTCCAACGTGACGCACTGGTGAAAAGTAAGCCCACGGACCTTGATAGGTTTTTATTTTTAAGTAACTAAAGGCTTAATTATCCCCGGTATTTTTCAGAAAAATGTTCTATTCACCCGCTGCATAGTTATCCGGCACGTTTCACGAAAAAAAATTTGGGTCAAATGACCACGTTATTGGCAAATGAGGGTAAAATGACCCGGTATTTTTCAGAAAAATTTTCTATTCGCCCGCTGCGTAGTTATCCGGCAAGCTCACGAACAAAAAAACGGACAAATAACTGCGCAGGGCGTAAGATACTTAGTAAGTATTATCTTACTTAAATTCCCCAGAGCGTAAACGGAATAGGGGAAAATATCCCAAAAAAAACTCTCCGGATAATTGCGCATGGTGCCGGATAAGAGCATGAGTGAGCCAATGTGCTTGATAACTGCGCAAGCTGTGTATTTCAAATTTTATACACAGGGTGCGCCGTTATGTTCACAAAAAATTCGAAAAATAGTGAAACATAATGACCCGATCGGGTAAAAAGGAAATTTAACGGCGTAGGGCTTAACATACAAAGATATTTATTAGGGGAAATGTTATCAGAAAAGTGAAACATACCAGCACGCGCGGGCAAACGTGAAACATAACAGAGTGAAACATAGCGGCGCACCCTGTGTATATTTTTTATAAAATTTTATAACCACAACTTTCAATTTTAGAAATATTTTTTTACTATGACCTGTTATATTGTGTCTGCTGTAAAAACCATCCTGTCCATTCACCTAATGATCGATCATAGAAATACATTTCTATTTCATCGTAACCCTTAACATCATTCCAGTTACTTCGATTGTACTGCGTGCACTCGTCAAGGAGACCTTGTGGGAGATTTCCAATCTCGCCATCATTCATCCAATTCATATATTGGTAAAAATCACTAAGATAGGTTTTTAGTCTAAAAAATTTTGATAAGAAGTTAATAACTAAAATTTTTGACTTCTAGGGTCTCTAAAGGTCATTTGTAAGAGGCTACGCTTTTCAAAAATGTACGACAGAACAAAAGTTGGTTCAAAAATGAAGTAAAATTTTGTAATTTTTTTTTTGTTTCTAATTTTTGTTCTTTTTAACTTCTAAATTGTTCGCGTCGCATATCAAAAATCCTAAAATATTATAAAATTGTCTTGCAATTATTTTTATAACCATATACGATGGTACAAGCGATTAGTTTATTTTAAATATAATTTAACATAATCCTTTTTTTCGATTTTAATAGAGTACGTCATAGGCTTCGTTTTTGATCACATCTCTAAAAACCACCTAAGGTCTGCTTCAGTTGAATTTTGGAACATGTACTCGCATCGATGTCGATGAGAATGAATGACCATATCATAACCGCCAAGCGAGTCCCAGTCTTTTCGCGCGTTTTGAAAATCCAGATTTATGTCTGAAATTGCTGCTGGGGACTCATACCAAACTGGCGTGACCTGACCTTAACAAACATATTCCATTAATTCTGTATTCATGTCTTTTGTGATATTCTGGACCATCAAATATCTTTTTCGGCACTGTATGATTCCACTTTTTCAAAGCGATAATTAGGGCCGCGATCAGTTTTATAGCTAAATAACCGGAATATAATAAGATAACCCATCATGTGGTGTATATAAAATATCAAAAGAGCACATCCAGGGGTACATTACAAAAAAACTTCCTCTGAAATAAGTGCACCTCGAGAAGTATTTACAAACTTTCGTGAAAAACGCACATCGAGAGACGCCTTACTGTAAAAATTTGCACTTTGAAAATATTCCATAAAACACACGGGTTATCACGTCTTTGTTACAAGTTACACTGATTTGGATTTTTTCACTCATTAGGGCGATTCTAACTTACTTGTAGTCGTTGTAGGTTGTCCACAAACATATGAAACCTGGAAAAATTTCAAAATATTTGGGCACGGATCCCCAACCAGTTGATGGGCTAAACCAAATGCCGGATCTAGAAATTCGCAAGAGCTTTGACCATTGCAGTGCGTAAAGAGCGGTAAGACGTCTTCCATGGTGTCACAAAATCGACTTCCCTCATCACGACATCTGTGCTTTATGAAGCCGTCGTGGCCCCATACAGCTTTCAAAACTCGAATTTCGGAATTTGGACAAGACAGGGAGATTGTTTCACCCGTACATCCTTCAACGATAAAAGTATCATCTGAAAGCTATATTGTTAATGCAAAATTTACCTATATGCAGTCCCCCACCCAAATAAAAGACACAAAAAATGGTAAAAGGACGCGTCTACTTGAAATCGCCACATTTTTTCGAGCCCGCTATAGAAAGGAGAGCGCGCGCCCCTCTTTCTCTCTTTGAGGCGCGTCACTTTAGGGCTATTTTAAACATATTTACGGACATAATTACGAATTCTCATTATTTTTCCCGTACTCACAAGCAAATGTACTTTTCAAATATCCAAAAAAATTGAAAAAACCCGTTAAAAATGGAAACCCAAAAATGGAAACCCAAAATGTGGCGATTTCAAGAACTACCAAAAGGACACAAGTAGCCCACTAAAAGACACTTTTTTTTATTCAAAGTCCAACTACTAATAAGAAACAATTTTTGAATAACATCCCTTTTGTGCAAAAAAATTATTACACAGGTTGCCCTGTTAACCCGCAACATAAAATTGCCGATTAACAGCAAGTTGGCCGGTAAAAAATTCAATGTGTAGTAATTGAATATTGCGATCACTGATTAAGTTTTGGGCCGAAAGTGTTGACGGCAAATTAGCTTAATAATGGNTATATTTTTGACACTTTTTTGTTACTCTTATGCGGGTTGAAATTTTAATGAATTGTGAAAACATTCGCATAGGTTTTGTTTTCAATGAACTGACCTGCCAACCAATAGAATGCTTCTTCGGCCACGCCTGACCCAATCTCGTATGCCGGGTTAGTTGAGCAGTTGCCAACGCATTCTGCTGTTAAATAACCGCCAGAGAAAAAGTACATGCCGTGTTTGCCGTCCAAGTCAAAGTCGGGAGCTTTTGCATAACTGAAATCGCGGTAATTGATTGGAAATTCATAGTGCTCGGGAAGCGGACGCCATCTGTTATCAGCACCTAAAACTTCAACAAAACGGCCTGGTTTAAATGTGCCAGCTGGCCAAAATTGACCATGGAATCCACCGACCATCATGATCTCGCCAGTATTGGGATGGTTAACCAACTGGTCAAAAGGTGGTCACTTTTAATCAAAAACAAATCTTGACATTCAAAATTTTCAAGAAAAAAAATTTNTTTTTTTCGAAAAATGTGTCCACCCTAGCTCGCCATCACAATGTGTATCTAGGGTGTCAGCAAGTTCGGTTGTATTTCCGGTTATGGTGTCGTAAATCCAACAATCACCGCATTGACATAAAACAAGTTCATGACCTCTGGCGCCACAAGTGATGCTGGTTGCGCCTCTATCATGCACTTTTTCCATGCCACATTTTCCCAGTTTGGCGACACCACCTGGATATCCTTGATATAAAACACCGTCTATCCAGGCATTGCAGCTGTAACCTTGGTGGAAGCCAGGAACTTAATTTTACAATTGATAATAGATACCGTTTTCGTTTATAAATATAAAAAATAAATAGTATATAATATTTGTAAAATTTGTAAAAAAAGTTAACTTCTATACAAATAGTTTGAGAATTTTGAAAAGAAAAGGTGAATATGTATTATATTAAATATAATATCTTACTTCGGAAATGGCGCTGGCTTCTGCCGTGTCGGCCCGGTTCCACAATCCATTCATGAACTTCGAGCCATTTGTCTGGATCTTCGCCGTATACTGTTTCAGTGATATAAAAAATGTTAAAGAAATGTTAATTTTTACCGCAATAAATACTGTAATTCATACAGTTATCTGATTATCATATTAAAATTATCGAATGAAGAGTTCAAAACAAAAATGTGATCATAAAACGCGGCCAAAACCCGTGAAATACAAGAAGTAAATCGAAAATCTATCAAAGAACCCAATATGTGCCGGTTTAACCCTCAACCGTTTTTTTTTCACCTTTTTCCATCATAATTTTTCAAAACTGTTTAGTAGTTAACGCCCCACTAGCCTGCAAAAAATGAACCCCGTATGTTAACGGTTAAAACCGTTTTTTTTTGTGGTCAAATCGACCAAAAAGTGTCCAAGGGTGGTCGAAAAGCTTTCGAGACCATGTTCATTCGATTCAGGACCATCGATTTGCTTTTAATGAAGAATTACGTAGGTTAGAACACTTCGAATGATTATTTGGACAAAATTCCAAACGATGTGTTCAAGGAACTGTTGTAAATCTGTGTTCAAAGGTTAAAAAGCAGTTTGGCGAAAAACGCCTGACAAAGAAAAAAACATTTTAGATTCTTGTCACTAGTTTAACTACATCATAATCACCGTATCCTCCATCGTTTATATTGTCCCATGGGTTTGAATCTTCAATTGTGAACATTTTCTTTCCAGGTGGTGGATACGTCATGGACCAGTCAATTTGATCCGTTGCAGGGTCTATAATTTTTTTTTATTATTCAATCATCCTAAACTTGTACACTGTATCGGGCAGATAATTTCTGGTTGTTCGAAAATTGATAATTTTGATTATTGTGTGCTTTGACGATCCTAATCTGATGAGCTCATTGAGATTTTTTTAACTGAAAACTGCATTTAAAATAAACCGCTCAACAAAATCCGTTATTGAAATAGGTTTAGTTTTCTGACATTTATATTTAATGTTGTTTTTTCTTATTTCTGATAACCGAAAAATTAACTGCCATTGAGGACAATTTTTCCTACCATACATGCAGGCAAAGCTTTGCAACTTGACATTACAATCCATCCACTGCCAATAGCCGTCTGTTCGCACTGCAATACAGTCTTCCAGATCCTCAAATCCGTCCTTCATTGGCATATCCCAGTTGAAATAATTGAGCTTGTGTCCAGTAGGATCAATATAAAAGTAGTAATCGTCACGGACCAATCGACCACCGATCCATCCTACTCGGTCCATCATCCAATCAACCTAACAATGCATTTAAATAGGTGAAGTTTTTGT
Source organism: Oikopleura albicans (assembly GCA_004367875.1). Taxonomy (NCBI): domain Eukaryota; kingdom Metazoa; phylum Chordata; class Appendicularia; order Copelata; family Oikopleuridae; genus Oikopleura; species Oikopleura albicans. The sequence continues at coordinate 9,852 of SCLG01000247.1, forward strand.
TGTAAAAAAAGTGTTTAAAAAGTGCTTAAAACTCACAAATTCGTTCATATCGCCATCATCAACTCGTGCTAAATGTGAGTGATATCCATTTGCAGTATTGAAACCCATATTTCGACAAATATCTTCGGCCTCCCACCAGGTATAGTTGCCAGAGCATTCGCCGTATGTCCAGTCTTCATTTTGGCATGGCACGATTTGATCGTAGAATTTCATGCATTTGCCATTATACATATGCCAGGCTATTCGAAAGTAAATAAAATAACCACTTAACCACCTCTTAACCAGTTAACTAACCCACTTATCTTTCCAATTTTCGTACCGACAGGTATCGAGGTTTTCGCCTACCCCTGTTCAATTATTTTACCATTATTGGTAAAGTTTTTTAAAGCGTTTCCGGCTACGACTTTTCCGATAATTTTATAGAAATTGGATTCTCTTAGCGCATTTGGAGCAGTTTTTAGGGTTAGATAAATGGTTAGATGGTTTACATCCTGCTATCAAAAAGAGTAAGCGAAAACAAATGCGAACACTTTTTGAAGTTAGGTACCACATACACCACCTAACTAGTTATCTTAACAACTGTTTTGCTAAAAAAAGTAAAGATAATTGAATTTTGTTAAGATAATTGGATTGGGCATTCGGCAAGATAATTGTAAATCGTGATACGTTTTTTTTTTCAATTTTGTAAAGATAACTGGGTAAGTGGTTATATAAATAACATATTGTAATGTGTAAACTTCTGAAAACTAATGAATTACCTCCGGGTGTATCTCCCCACGGTTGAACGCATTCCGGTTCGGGATCCGCCGGGTATATGCCATGAGCTGGTTCACTTGGTTCAAACTCTGCCGGTGGGGTGTATTCACATCGCATTCCACTAGTGTACTGACCTCCGGCATTCTGATTCATGTGAACGGCGGCACTCTTAATCCAACAGTGGTTACCATTGTGGGCAAAAACCATACAAGTACTGGTCGAAAGACACCAGTCCATGCATTCTTCGGGAGTAGCCATATCGGTGGAGGTGATATCGCCGTAAGCGAAGTCGACCCCACTCCACCATTCCATTTTTCCAGCATCACATCCTGGTGTGGGACTTGTTTTCAGGTAAAAAAAAATATTGTAAATTCTACAAAAAAATATAGGACCCTATGTAAGATGTGAGTTTTCAACGGCATTAGCCGAATACAAAATAAAAAAACAAATAAGCCATAACCACAATTGTTTGTTCAAAAAAAAGTGTTTTGGCTATTCGACGTAAAATTAAAAAGTGGATTGTAGTGCGCTAATCCAGTTTTGGCTCAAGTTCACCCTATCACGTAATACATTTGATATAATGCCTCCAAATGGGCTTTTATTTGGTCACGCTAAAAATGCCTTAATAGATTTTTTTTTACTCTTAAAATCACCATGATTTTAATGTTCCAAAACTATAGAATAAATATATTAAAATCAAATTTAAATTAGCTGTTAATTAATTCCATAACAAGGTATTTTCTTTTGAAATTGTCCTTTAAAATCTGTACCCTAGCTTGGTGAAGGACTTGGTGATGGCGTAACGGGTGGCCCAAAACCGGTAACTCCCTTAATCCAATCAATGTAATGGTTGACTTCAGCGTAGACACCTGGGTAACCCTGGGACGCACAACCGTATCCCCACGAGACGACCCCGTGTAAGACAGGTTCACCATTCACAACACAAACAAGAGGCCCACCACTGTCGCCCTGGCAAGCATCTTTGCCGCCTTCATATTTGCCGGCGCAAATTTCAGTGTCTGGTGCAAAAGCAGTGCCATAGCTAGAAGATTGGGTACATGTAGTATCCGGATACATGACAACATCCACAGAGTGTAAAACATCGGGTGAACCACCGCCTGTTGTTAGGTTACATAAAAATTTGAGATGAATAGGTTAAGTTTTTTTTTCAAAATGTATATAATATCTAGATGTTTTTTCATCGGGATTTTAATAAATAACGGCACATCTGTCGTATCATGAATTATCAAGAGTGGGTAATACCCTATTTTTGGGTGGTCGGCGACTGGGATTTTCACCCGATTTTGAAGTTGCTTTAATTAACCGATTGTGATTATTTTAGGGATAATGGACCCCTGCGAAAAACCGGTTAAACTCGAACCGGTTAGCTCGGGTGAGTCTAAATTTTTTTCTACGCAAATATTATCGAGTATATTCTATCATTTCTAAAAAAAAGTCGCTCAGCCCACTATTTCGTGTACCTTGTATCCCAAGCGACCACCCTACCTATTTTCGAGGAAATCCCTCTATTATGGAGGGCTTCGGAAATTAATCCATTTCTCTAAAAGAACCGTGAAAATAAAACAATCAATTATCATAATTTTAAAAGCAAGTTTATCATGGGTAATTTATGCCACCCAAAACTGATTCCAGCGCTCCCCAACCAGCCACATAACAATCGGCATTTCTCATTGAAATCGGTGGGTCTTCATCTTGATCCGGTAGGCAAACAACACCAGCAGTTACGTAATCCAAATTAATTGTCGAAACTTTTAGCAGTGCAATATCATTACCAATACCATTTCCAACGCCGCTGTAGTCATGGTGGATATGCTCTTCTTCAATTGTCACAAGTTGCTCAACGGCTGGATCGAATTGTTGATTTGAGTGCATTCCAATTCGTACCACGCCACCAACGGTATTGCCCACGCAATGGGCAGCTGTAAGAATCCAGTTCTCACTCAAAATCGAGCCACCACAAAAATGCCATCCGGGATCAGTAGTGCTACCAGACCCCCGTAGACTAATAATGAAATTCCAACTGTGAGCTGGAGTTTCTTGACCGCCAACAATTTTTTGCGGACTTAGAGGGAATGATAAATGGTTTGTGGCCAATTACTAAGTGACAATTATAGACTTCGAGATAAAAGGAAACTTAATGTTAATTTTTCTCCTTTTTAGCATTTAGGCACTATGTTCTAATGTTTCTTTTTTTGTGGCATGTTTTAGGGACGCTTTTTTCGTTTGCGCACGGTGAGGTATTGACCTTTTTTCCTTACCACCATTAAAAAACTGTACTATGGTCCATAGACTACATTGACCATAGTCTACATGGATTACATCAACTATAGTCTTTGGTAAATTATCCACATACTAACAATTAAGGCATTATTTAATTCCCAGACTGAAGTTCGTAAGGAAATTTCCATTAACGCAATTTGTTCCGGCCGGCATGATGCACTCTGGACAATCTCCGCCTGGGGACGGTGAGGGTGATGGGGTTGGTGTGGTCGGAGGGAAGGTTGTAATGTCGTAAATCCAGTGATACATCCAGTTGATGTATTGATTAACCTCGGCATAAACACCCGGGTAGCCTTCCCATGCACATCCTTGACCCCATGAGACGACACCAACCAAGATGGGCTGTCCATTTTCTACGCAAATAAGTGGGCCGCCACTATCACCCTGACATTAGGATGCCCAAATGATGTCACTATTTCGGTTTAAAAACACCCTGATTTAGAGCAAAAATATTTTCATTTCAAACACTCGACCCTTTTTGGTGGCAACGCCTTTATTTGTGGCCCTATTTTGACACCCCCCCCTATACGGTCAAAGTGACGCACGGTTGGGCAACCTACCTGACATGAGTCTTTACCGCCTTCCAATTTTCCGGCGCAGACCTCAACGTCGGGATGGAAACTGCTGCCATAACTTTGCTGACAGACCTCATCGTCATAAATCGTGACGTCGACAGAGTGAAGTTTATCTGGACCACCTTCACTAGGGTTGTTAAACACAAATCAAAAATGGATTAACAAGTAGCTACAAGATAAGTGAAAATTAAAAATTGGTTTAGGTTGCATTTAAAGCTATTTATATTATAAAGAATTAAATTCCTTAGAAGGGGGAACTAGATACAAAAATCTGAATGACTATTATAAAAGTTTTGCTGTGAATGTTAGTTAAATTCTTGTAATATTGGTTTAACAACCCTAACTTCGCCCCATCCAAGAGCACCCCAACCGCCAACATAGCAGTCTCCGTTGACGGGGCGTTCATCTTGATCTGGAAGACAGACAACATTGGTTTCGTATCCGTTTATTTGAAGTGGCGGCGACACTTTCAAGAGGGCAATATCGTTTGGTCCATTGTAGTCGGGATGATTGTGGGCCTCGACGATGGAGACAGTCTGGTCATATCCATAGTTTTCAGAAAGGGAATGAAGCCCAACCTTGACATTATTTCCAACGATGCCGTCGGTACAATGGGCAGCTATAATTTCGGTTTGAATAGACTGATTTTGATACCGTACCGTCCGAATCAGTCTTTTTTCTATTCCGGCGAAAGGGTAATCCGGCGAAATTTTTCCACTTCTGACAAATTACAGTGCTAATAAGCGGTAAAATTCGACGGATCACCTTTTCGCCGGACAAGAAAACAGACCGATTCAGCCTTGCAAGTCAATTCCTGCTTCAGTATGAAGTAAAATAACGGGCTTCTCGCTTTTTCAAATTTGGTATTCTAATAGGCTCAAAAACTAGATAAACGAGAAACGCATTATTATACCAGATACAGTATGAGAAAAATGCAACCGTTTTTTTTGTCATGCCTTAATTACCCGTACCAATAGAGAAAAAAGTCCGAGCACTTTTCAAACCAACCTGTCACAATCCATTCTGAATTGAGGATTGATCCGCCGCAAAAATGAAAGCCGCCAGTTGTTTGTAAACTGACAATAAAGTTCCACGTGAATGGGTAGGCTTCTTCACCGCCGACAATTTTTTGCTGCCAGAATAGATTTCCGTTTCCACAATTTGTTCCCTGTGGGACGAGGCAAGTAGTACAAGGTGCTTCAGTCGTTGGGGGTTCCGGAGTTGTCACGTCAGTTGGGTAATATCCGTCAGGCTCACGATTCGGTTCAAATTGAGCATCCGGAGTGTATCCACATTTCATGCCGCTAATAAAGGGCGGATTCGGGTCGGTAATATCACCAGCGGCGCTCTTGAGCCAACAGTAGTTAGTAGTCGTTAGGAACGCAAAAACTTGACAGGGTTAACGCAGTTAAATTTTCGGATTTGAAAAATTCTTTAAGGTTTGGGCCTATAATCTAGATTTTTTTTACGATTTTTTTTCAAAAACGAATAAAATCCTATTTGATTTTACGAATTATGGTTTCGATTCCACATACAGGGGATCTCACATAAAGTGACACCAAATTAAGGGACATTTTCGCCAAAAAATTAATAAACAAGGGTCCAAGTTCAAATTAAGGGACAAAAAGACTTTGGTCAAACTTTAAGTTTTATAATATAAAACCGTCCCTTAGTGTGAAACCTCCCTATAATCCGCGTTAACCCTATACTTGACAGTTTGGAACATCTAAGCACCATTGAAAGCATGCTTCTTTGTTGTCGACCGTTTGCGACATAATGTCGCTGCCGACAAAATCGATTCCATTCCAGTATTCGATACAGTTTGAGCTACATTGAAAGCCGCCCCACATGTTAACACAGGTGTCATCGGGACTACAAGTATGTGTACCGTCGGCACACTCATCAATGTCGAGACAATAGCTCGAGGTTTCACTTTCGAACTGGGAACCTTCAAGTAATTGTTATTTTGGGCAAAAGCTATTATGAGTCATAATTTATGACAGCGTTTGAATTATATTCCGGCTGATATTTCGCAAACTTAGTTCGAAAAAAAGGACAAACTACAAATATAATTTATACGCGGCCTGCCGGTTTATCCGGTCACTTTTCCGGCTCGTGCGTTTATCCGGCCTTTTTTTCCAAAAAAATTTGTCGGCTAGCGTGCTCACGCACTACGCGGTTATCAGGTCACCCGCGAGTTTTCGATTTAAATTAAGAAACGCTGTGGTTTATACCAGTGTACTAGTATACCAGGTCTCTGGAAATTTAATTAAACCGTTTTACTGAATGGGTAATATGATTAAAAGTAACCAGACAAGGGTATTTTTGTGTAGTGTAATGTATCGGCAATTACCTGGTTCACAGCAATAGCATTGTGGTCCACTAGTTTGGATTGATGCACATTTACAATCCATGCCTTCTTGGTCTATAAAACTGTCACACTCATCTTCAATTTCTTGGGTACATTGTGCTGGCGGTGCGGTTGTCGTTACCGCGGTTGGTACTGTTGTAACAGGTGGTACTGTCGTTTGACCAGTGCAGATAACGGCACCTCCTTGTTGCACGTCGACTTTAATATTACCAAACGTTCCTGTTGGACAGTCCTAATTGTATTGTTATTATAGTTTGAGGGCTATAAATTATACATTATACATTTATTGTATTTTCCTTATAGATTGAGACACCGCGTGGATTTTGCTACATAAAAACTTGAATGACAATGTGGTATGATTCGTAATTGACGTATTGTACACATACATACTAAATTCCATATAAAGCATATTGATACACTGTCTAAAATGTCTAACATAATACGACCTTGTGGATATAGAAAGCCTACCTGGGCTGCAAGAGTTACTGCGTGCTCAGTACTTTCATAGTTGGTTGTTATCTGCCATGTGTTATCACCAGGAACTTTGAACAGTATATAGTTTCCATCATCCTTTGTCCACGCTTAAAAACAGCTCATTTAAAAGTTGGTTTATCAATATAAATAAAATATCAAAATTGTTTTATTGATAAATGTGTAGGCGAAAACTCACAATTTCCATCATTAGTAGTATAACGGCCGGCCCATGGTTCGCTATCGATACATCCACCGACACTGACAAAAAGTTCTGGTGGACTGCAAGCCTCGGCGCACGCTTCGGTGCTTTCGTCAGAGTTATCGGCGCAGTCTTGCCATCCGTCACTTCAAATTAAGTTTTAATAAAACATTTTTGTCCGTTAAGTCTTTTATTTTGAATACAGTCAAAACTTGTTCTCGAGAAAAAGAAATACACAACATGTGTTTTTGTCAAAAAATGGGCAACAGGGCCTTATGTACCGATCCCTTATGTACCGCATTTTTGAAGCATTAAGGGTCTCCATAAGGGACTGAGGACTGTATATAAGTTTAATTATTAAGTTTTTCTTTATCAAATATTTTTTTAGTAAATCTTCAGAATATTTTTTAGTAAGGGGTGGACTACGGGAAATTGATTTTTTGCTATTTAAAAAATATCTTTCGAAGTTTTTTGTCAATTTTTTGTATCATTTTAGTACTTACCAAATGCGATTCGCACGGTACCGTTGACCGTTAGCACATTGACGCTCCGCTAATGGCGGGCACTGAACAAGGGGATAAATCAAACATAAAGAATCAGACAAATGAATNAAAAAATACTAATAAAAATTTTGGTTTGAACCCTGCACTGGTCGGCATACATGACTTGCAATTGAAAGCAATCTTCCGATGACATGCGACCAACGCGCGGCCATTGAACATGCTCACCAGTATTAATATCCGTAATTGCGGCAAGACCAGCGCTTGACGCCTCCGATGTCAAAAATGAGTAGGCATGGTAGTGCATGACAGACTGGCCATCATAGGGCGACTGCACCATTTGAAGCCAATGTTCTTGTGGCATCATATCGAAGTTGTGTTCTTTTTCGTCTTGGATGTTTTCCCAGTGGATAGTGACATACTGATCCCGATCGGGTCGTTCCTGTCAATGTGTGAAAATTTATTTCATTCTCAATTTTATAATTTTTGTTCGTCAAAATTATTTTTCATTGGTACGAGCGAGTACTGTTTCAAAGCTACGGGTCAAATTTACTCTGTGACATTAACCCAGGCCAGTATTTTTCTTATTAATCCAATTTCAAAAATAATTTTAAAGTACGACGTACGTAATCGAAAATCACACTTTCCTGTTCATGATTGAATCCGAGAGCGTGGAGAAACTCGTGTTCAATAACGGACCCGTGAAGACATCCCGAAGTGAGGGGCCCAGTACCGGGCCATAAATTGACCATCTGGGTGGCATAGCCCAAACCGCCAATATATCCCACATTGGCCGAACATCCCCTGTTTGGATCATCAGTCATATCAATGAAGAAGGAATGTTCTTGAGCCGTTGAGTCATCAATAAAATGGATACAACCATTCATGTAATCATTGGTTAAAACCTTGTACGGAGTTAGCGAAACAAACATTTGTTGTTNGTGTGGTAACGAGCTGACTCTTTCGTTTCCGATGTTTTCATCAAAAACTGTCAACTCGTTCCAAATTGTCACTTTGTTCCGTTACTTTTGCCCATTGTTGCCTATTTTTGGGTTACTGAACGGGCCCGCGAAGCGGGGCTACATAGGATGCAATGACTTTATTGGGTTACCGAATGGGCCCGCGAAGCGACGCTACATGAGACGTGATGACTCTATTAGGTAACCGAATGGGCTCGCGAAGCGGGGCTATATAAGACGCGATGACTCTATAAGATTATCAAAAGGGCTGCGCGAACAGTAAATCTTTTTTCGTGAACTCAAGCCTCAAGTTTTTCAGCGATAAATTCCTTCGAGCCAGCGTATTCCGAGTGAGCTCCATTTTGGAATCGATACGGCAGAATAAC
>SCLG01000247.1:18797-40955 GCA_004367875.1 Oikopleura albicans
CTATGCAGTTGTTATTCAATTTTATTTACAAAAAAGCTGAATAATAACTGAGCTGTGCGTGGGCTGAAAATGCCTTAATAAGTTATTTCTGCAAAGTGATTGGTTGTGAGATAACCGCGTAGAAAGAAAAATCATAAAACATCACAAACACATGACGAAATCATTAATTTTTGAGAAATAAGTGCGCAACTGGTGTATAGCGAGCGCGACGCGCGCGCGCCGTTTTTTGTTTTTGCGCTCGAAGTCTTTTTTCTTAAACCAAATGGTATTCCATATTTCTATCTCTGACTTAGATTGGCATCCTTCAGCAATTATGTCAAGGGCTTGTTGATGAAAACTACATGATGCGGCGTCATCTGCGCGTCGGTGGCATTTCACTTGCTCGCCATTTTCGTCGACGCATTCTTTAGCTTCGCGGCCGGCGGCGTCAAGGGTCTCATAGCATCGCCATTTTCCCTTTTTCCAAAAAAAACGAGCATGGCCGTATCCGGCGCAAGTATCCTGGGTAGCGCAGTATTGGTCGAGACGGTCCTGTAGGCATGATGCTAAATACGGACTTTGAAATTCAAAGTTCGAGTATAGTGAACTTCGTAAGAATGGGATTTTTTTATTTGAATTTAATAGACGCTCGTAAGTAGCCTTATGGTTGAACAACTACTAAACTGGCGCATGTAACCAGTTATGTGACAGAAGAAGACTAGGTATACGGGCGTCCTCTGGCCCACTTCGTGAGCTGTTTTGTTATTATACGGCTTTTTAAGTCACGCTTCGCGGGCTGTTTTGTCATGTGATTAGTGGTATTTTATTTTTACCATAGAAAATTCTGGAGACATTTTACGAACTTCATTTTTACACTTTTTCTTACTAACTTTCTGAGTTCTACAATATGGCCGAAAAATTTTTCAAATAAATAGGCCCTATAGGCCCACAATAATTAGATACAGTATGCTCAGCGAAAACGATCTTTAACTGTACGGGACCGGGTCCAGTGAGATATACCAATTATGTTTTTTTATATTTATTAATATTTCTACACGCAAAACGTACCGCTAGCGCCGTCAAACAACGCAAATAGTAGTGCGTTAACACTGGTTGTCCTCATAATTGATCTCTAACCAGTCATCCCTTCTTCGCAAAATGAAGAAGTGAAATTAACCCGTATGTAAACTTCTTAAGTTATAGATCGGAAATGCATGGTGAATTAGCAACATAAACAATTTGTCAGTTTTTGAGCTGTTTTTCGGCAATTTCGAAATGGCATTATTCGCAATAAAGAAAGTGACATTCAGGAATGATGCGTGTTCTTCCATTCTAAACTGCCGACGCTGACCCTTTCTCGGTTCACTGGATTGACATATTATTTGAAATGTTCTTATTCAATAAGCAATATGTCGACCGTTTTTTCAATAAATAGTCTACTGAATTAATAGTTAATCGATTTGAAATGGTCGGAAAAATATGGACGGCCAGTCAAAAGCGATTCCTGGATTTGTCTGTAAATTTTTGACTTGGCTCTTTGTCATCCCGACATTTATTTCCTGATTTTTTATACAGTCCTCCCCTTCTTAACCCCGATGCGCCGATGCTAAAATTGGTGTGCAATTTCAAATAAATGTGGCTCTCACGGTTAAACCACTTTCTTAAGTGGTTGATTCGACTAGAGTAAATCAATAAGACGAATGTTAACTTTCTAAAACGAGAAATTAACACTATTTTCGTACAGTAGGTCTCGGGAAATNTTTTTTTCTCAGAATCAATGTTTGGATGATAACGAATATTTTGCCCGCTACGCGTGCATTATTAGGGACGAAGGCTTTTTTCGTGAAAAACCATTTCGCGCTGTTTTTTGAATGAAATCACTTGTAGCGGACAGAATATTCGTAATCATCCAAACATTGATTAATAGAAAAAATTAGTAAGTTAAAGTGCTTTAATTAAATATAATTATCAAACTTGTCCCATCAAAATTTAGCGTTTTATGACTCAAAACGTCTAAAAATTTAGCGGCTCACACGTTGAGAGCCATATAACGCTAAATTTTGATTGTTTGATGAGTATATTTAGTTGAAACTAACCCTTTTAGTTGAAACTAACCCTTTAACGTACCATTTTCCCCCCATAACTGATCTTTGGATAATTCCGAACAGTTTGTCCGGTACGCGTGATTTTTATTGGACAAAAGGATTTGTTTTTGAAAACCAGCGCGAACTGGGTCGCCTATATGTACGGATTTCGAGAAACCTGCTGTTCAAAAATTATGTTTGTTTCCTGTTAAACAAAGTCAACATTTATATTATTTATTTGGTTAAACAAAACCAACCACTTAAGAAAGTGGTTTAACGGTGAGAGCCACGTAAATTTGCAACAGCACACCCTGTGTAGCACCGGCGCATCGGGGTTAAGTGCCGCACTCGAGACGCCAAAAACGCGGAACTTAATGAGGGGATATGTGGAATCTTATCATGGTTTGGACTATTTGAGTACCACTCGTGATATTAATATCACTGGGGACTGTTTTTTATTAGGAACATAACATGTGTGACAGGTCCTTAAGTTATCTTACAATTCTAGAAAACAGTTATGTTATTGCGTTATATATCCGCCATGTTTATCCGCATTTTATAGATGGCGATATTCGAGTGTTTGACGTGCGGAATAAACTTGAGGTTGGCTATCTAGAAAATACGAAAAAAACGGCGGAAATTCATGTAAAACGCTGAGTATTGTGATGTCTTAATCAAACAATATCACATTGTCCACTAATTGTAAACTTTTGTAGTTTACAAAAGTTGCCCTTTATTCTTCCATCAAAATTATAATGAATTCTAATAAGAAAATGACGAACTCAAATGCCCATTCATATCTATATAAAAATATAAGTAAATACTACAAAAAAATGGTGCCGAATGAGAAAGCAGTATTATGCTTGCCCTCTGTAATGGTAATCAAACATGAGCCCAGGAACCACGCTGTCACTATTTAGAGAATAAATATAGATATTACTAATTTTTTTTGGTTGAGTTTGATACCAATAGAAATAGGGTTAGGTCCGAGATAAAGAAGAGAAAATCCCGAGAAAAAAAAACAGAAAAAATTATGTTTTGGGCTAAATCCGTGCGGTAACGATCATTGAGTCGTAATCTGAACACTAGCTTATGTACACCGCTTTGTCCCATTGATTACAATACGATATCGAGTTGAGAAGTCCCCCTATTTAACTGGCATTGAAAACATCGTTTTTATTACCAAGAGAAAATAAAATTTGTTATTTTTAAAAATAAGAGAAAATAGCGCTGAATAAGATTGATAAAATTATTTCATTTTGATCTGCAGAAAACACAGTGTGACAGTTTGTTTATTGTTTTTAGTATCGATATGGAAATACTACTGTTTTTGGTTTTGGCGATTGCGGGAGCACAAAGGTATGTATAAATTTTTGTTGAATCTGCGCTAAATTATGTACAGTCCTTACTCATTTATCGGATGTTTTCGGTTCTCGACAATAACGTACAAAAAAGGTCCATTTTTTTCTATTAATCCGAAATAGATACATGACATATTTCGCACTCTTACGCACCTAAGAATATAAATAATCAATGGAAAACGTCCACATATGATTGAATTTTACCAGAAAATCACAATGGTGAAAAAATAAATGAGAAAAAAGACAATGTTGCGCGCTAGAGAGCAATTTTTTGTTGGTCTTGGCTCGAAACTTTTCAGTCAAAAGTCTGAAGATATGCCAATAGTGAAACTCAGAGGTTTTGGAATTAAATTTATTCACTAAAATCGTTAACATTTTAAATTATAATTTATTAAGTAAATAGTTTGATTTTAGTGGTGATTATTAACCCTGAGTCAAAATAGCCAGGTTCGATTAAATGAGCGGGCGTCATAACCGCGTCACGAAGTCGTCAATCTTTAACAAAAGAAAATTATTCTCCATCATTATCTTACTACTAGTAATGAATCGACGATTCTGGGGTTAGCAAAACATCACAAAATGATTAAAAACCACAACTTAAATTGAGCAAAAAACAAGCACCCCTGCGCTTTTATCGTGCCCAGGTCGAAAAAAAGTTTGCTTGATTATGTAATTTTGGCCCAATAACGGCGCAATGAGAGTAGTGGGGGGACACCATTTGCTCGCGAATCGTTGTTCAAAGCAGGGCTAAGCCAAGCCAAGCCAAGCAAGTCAACTGATTATGCCGAGCCCTGGTTCAAAGTATGGTTTCGCGACCACTGTTTGTAAGTAGAACAAAACGGTTAAACCTTGTTTAAAACAACATTTTGCGACCATATTTTGAACAACGATTCGCGACCAAATGGTGTGGTCGCGAAAGTACTCATAAACGGGTTTGTCCCCGAAAGTACCCTTCACCCAATGAGAAGCCGTGGTAGCTGAAAAACTTTAGTGAAAATTTTGGCCCGATAACGGCGCCGGGGGTGTATTTTACATTTTATTGTGTGACAGTATAAACGTTTAAAGTTCAGCAAGCGCCTTATTGTTTCGAAATCAAATTTTGAAAGAGTGAATGATAACGCCGCGGCGTAGTGCACTTTTTTGGTGCACTTTTGTATGCTGCTGAGCTCCTAAAACTGATAACTCTTTCATAACCGAATAATGTGTGGACGGGTTAGCTGAAAACGGCTTAGCTGTTTCCTAGGAAAGTGGAAAATAACTGCGCATCTCTTTTAATTGATGTTTTAGTCCGGAATGTGTTGTCGAGTTTACCGCTGAGAGCAAAGCCGTGTTTGACAAAAAGTGTCACAGTCCGACATTTGTGGAAGACATAAAAGACGTCGGGCAAGAAAAATTGGATACCCTGACCGTTGATAATCTTAATTGCACGAAAACATGTAAGTCTTACGTGTAATATATGTATATATATAACATATATGTATATGTAACATGTTTGTGAAAATTTACCTTAATACTAGGCGGTGATCAGGGACCATTCGAGGAGCCATGCATCGGTGTGTGTTATCGAACCTTTGATTATCCGTCGACAAAAATGTGGGCGGTTTCGTTCTTTTTCATCAATTTGGTGCTTGGCGTAGCAATTGGAATTCTATTTATGTCGCCAAATACACCCGGTAAATAAACTACGGTCATTATTTTCAAAAAGGGCGCTTACATAAACTTTCGTAACGGGCATTTTTTCCATTAGAAAGATAATATCCCCGACGGGCCGCCTTTTTATAACACAATTGAAGGGTCGGTAATTTTCTGATTTCCTCATGGGTTTAAAGTGAAAACGCCAAGTAAGCGTAGGTTTCGCAAATAGAAAACCTTCCCTTACTTGGCGGCTCCCTGTCGCATTTATAACAAATGCATTTTAAATGTATAATATGTCAGCTACCCTCCAAATCCTATAAATCCTACAAATTCCACAAATCGCAATTATTGACTAAAACGTGATGCGCATACACCTAATTACACTCTCTTAGTAAATGAAATTTTATTTTTAATCTAACAATCATAAAACTTAATATATTTAGCTACGACGCCGCCATATAACAAAGTCGTGTTTGTACTCCTTATATTGGCTGGAATTCAAATAATTATTTCCTTCTGTGGAATGTCGGAGGCCCTTAATGCGTTTGCCGTTTCGGGTGCGGCCGTCGCTTTCTGCGTATTTTCATTAATTTGTGCAATTATTATTGCATTTGGCTTCTGGCGTTCCGGTCCAAGTGTTATGTAGAATCCTAAATCAAAAGACGCAATATTTCTTCAGTTTTATAAAGCTCTCAAATAAAAGAAAATCTTGTAGTATAAGTCAAAACCATGTTGTCCTTAAATAAATGAACATGCTGGAAAGTACTTCGGTATGATGAAAAATGGTACGATACAGCGTTTTAAATTTATGTCAGATTTTGTCAATAAAAAACCAATATTAACCTGTGGTTTTACCCGGCCACTTTCGTCTTCCAAACCTGGCTGGGTAAACCCTTTGGCTGAACATATGCTAAAAAAGCGGCAGACTGCGAAAGGGGTTTATAATAATTGCACAGCATGCTAACCGAAACATTTTTTGGTAAGCAAAGTGGCCGGATAAACCAACGAGCGGGCAAAACGGACACTGGTGGTTCCTATGAACCTAAGGACGGGTTAGTCCTGTTGTTAACAATCATGCTGGATAATATACGTGGGAAAACATGAATGTCCTTTTTGTCATAAAATACAGACTCTTTTAATAGTAAATAAGTACAGTGTTCAATATATTTCTATCGAGAATCTTTACTGCTAAAGGCAGAAAATCCTGGTGGCGTACAGGTACCATATTGGTATATTTTTTTGAGCGCACATCCCCGATATTCAAATAATTTATGCAAAACACAATCACCGCTTGCATCATCATGATTTTGGCGACAAAAACTTTCTCGACTTTCGGTGGGCACGTTCAGATCGGTGAATATAAACACTTGGCAAGATGTAATTGATGTTGACTTTAGATTTCCGATTTGGTCGAATGCGGCGCGCATTTGTGGGAAAGTCACCGGCCGACATATTCGAAATCCTTAAAACATTGAAAATATAATTAAACATCATGGAATCAGCATAACGAAAAAACCCTGAAACTTACTAATTAACGTTTGACTGAAAACGTCATGTAACATAAATTATGCTTAACAAAGAGAAAACGAAATCAACAACATGTTTTATGATCAGAATTAAATTGTTTGATGAAAAATGAGTTCTCTCTAGTAAAATCGATGAGTCATCAACGATGACCCACACGAAAAACTAAGCGCGAAAAAATGATTCGCAAAAATATCCCGAAAATATTGCTCCCTTTTGTGTAAAGTAAAAAAACAATCGTTGTCGTACTTGCTCCTGATACGCCTACAAAAATCAAAATTAATAAAATGAAACCAGGGCTCGGCGAAGTCGGCTTCTATTTTGGCTCAGCTTAGCTTACCTAATATAAGCCATAAATTAGCTTAGCTCATATGAGCAAAAAAACTTGTTGGCGTAGTTCGGCTTAGCTCATGTAAGCCTTAATATAATATGGCTTAGCTTACGTAAGCCAACAAAACGTTTTGGCTTAGCTAACGTAAGCCAAAAAGCGTTTTGGCTTATCTTAACTTATGTAAGCCATTATTTTCCTTTGCTTTGCTTGGCTTAGCTCATGTCAGCTAAGCTATGCCAAGGTAAACCATGGCTTATGTGAGCCGCGTGCCGAGCCCTGGTAGAAACTATGACTTACTTGAATCATTGGCCTGGGAATTAAGCGCATCCAGAGTGATGGATCTGAATTGCTTCTTGTTTTTGAAAATAGTGGGTACGGCACTGTAAGGCGATAGGGCCGCGGTGATTATCTTCCCTGGAGCATTTGTCATTAAGTTCGTCAGCTTTGGTTTAGCCTAAAAATGATTATAACCTGTAAAGTTGAAATATAACGGTGTAAGGCGTACACTGTAAGTCATAAGTTATGGCCCATACCGGCACACCGTGCGCCGCGCACCTGGGGAGTATAAGTTTTAGCAATTTTGACATGTTCATGCAATCCTCCTTGAAAATAGTACACAAATGCCGAGAAAATACTACACAAATGCCGAGAATTCATGACGAACGGTCAGTAGAACATTCGTTGACAGAAAAATAGTCTAGAATTAGGTGTATCGAATATAAATTATCAGATAACGAAGTTCAATTAATACATAAATTACCAGAATCCAATATGCCCGCTCGCTCCATGTCATATCCAATAATACAATTGTCACAGCCCCTTCNATATCCTAAAGTCCAAAAATTTTATTTGCAAAGTAAACAAGCTAGAAAAAAAAATAAATGCGAAACAAAGGACGCGGAAACTTAATAAGAAAAGAAATTAAAGGCGGTAAAAAAAATCAAGCGTGTAATAACATAAATTAACGTAATTTATTTTTTATTATACATTTTTTCACAACGTTTTTATACATTTCGACAGCTCGCAATGAGCTGATAACGGTGATGTATTTTTTTAACAAAAAAGTAAAAATCATAAATTATTAGTCAAAAAGGGAAGAAGCTTTCTAGCCGAAGTCAGTTTAGGCGCTCAAAGTCTAAAACCTATTTGTTTACGAAAAAATATAAAAAAAATATATAAGCATGTTCGTAACGACCTAAAAAATACGAAACATAAAAAATTAGGGCGTGACGCCCTGGGCGTCAAAGTTAAAGTGGGCTTATATCGGGCTTATAAGTTTTAGCAATTTTGACATGTTCATGCAATCCTCCTTGAAAATAGTACACAAGTGCCGAGAAAATACTACACAAATACCGAGAATTCATGACGAACGGTCAGTAGAACATTCGTTGACAGAAAAATAGTCTAGAATTAGGTGTATCGAATATAAATTATCAGATAACGAAGTTCAATTAATACATAAATTACCAGAATCCAATATGCCCGCTCGCTCCATGTCATATCCAATAATACAATTGTCACAGCCCCTTCAAAATCATCTTTAATAACGTTGGGCTTCATTTTCACATCATCTGTTTTCTTCGATTGCAGCATTTTATTTCGAATAAATAATTTCCCATTAACTTGTTCGAAGCCCGAAAGTTTTTTACTTATTGGGTTCGACGTATTCGGACGAGACTCAGGCGAGCTTCTAGCGCCATGCTGCTGATTTGATTTTTTGAAAGAACTCTTCTCAGGGTTTAAAACCATACATTTTGTTTCATTTAAACAGCAAAAAGTCGTCGATTTTTGACCGTTACATGGATTGTACATGAAACGGAGGGTGTCAAACTGGCGATGATGACCGCCAGTTCGGTGCCTCCATATTTGTATTACATACCGTCTAGGGATGCTCTGACTATGAGGGTGACGTCATAATAGCGTTACAAATCATAGGAATATTGCTAAAAGCCTCAAAGTCAGATAGTCCCCATACGCTACACTTATAGACTTTAATCTAATTCCTGTAACATTTGACTCAAATTCTGTTTGATTAGGTACTCATTAAATTTTCGTGGTTTCACCTTTATTAGTGAAAGATAATTATTAACCCTGTCCTGTTTAATATTTTTCTGACCCATGTTATTATTAATTCTTTGACCTAACTTTCGTTGATAATTTTGAGAAACGATTTTCCCATCCTGACGTAGTTTTTTCTTGACCTTTTGCTTTGGACCTAGTTTTTTATCTCCGCTTGTTTTTGCACCTTTTTTAGCTGGCGTTTTCCGTGCTTTTTTAGATTTATTGTTTTTCGAATATCGTCTAAACTGGCGGGCAAAATTAACATTCACCTTGCCTTCAATTGAACGCTGAGGAAAGCGTTTTTTGGGTTTGCTTTTTTCACCGGGCTGTAAAGGTTGTTCGGGTTGTTTAGGTTGCTCAGGTTGAACCATCGGCTGATGATCAGGTCTAATTTTTGGCCCATTTTTATTTGGGGTACGCTTTTTAGGACCCCCTCGAAGCTGTAGACGACGTTTTGGAATAAATTTAGGTGTAACATGGTTTGGATTCGTTGGAAACTTTTGCCGCTTTATCGGTTCTTTTTCTTTCTGTAGAATTAATGGTGGACCGTGCGGTAAGACGGGTTCAAAATAATCGTTGTCGATTGGCTTAAAGGGTCTTTGAATTGGTGATCCGGAAACAACTGATGTAGGCTTTTTCAGAGTTGGAAAATTATCCGGCTGTGGCGAGTCGGCTGTCTCTGAATTGAATGTACACATAATTTTTATTTCCTAATTTTTTCTTGATCATTTACACAAATAAAATTATAGAACGTTACATCTTATCTTATGTACACCAGGGCTCGGTACGTTTGGTTTTTGGCGCATGGCTCACGGTGCTCGTGGACGCTCCGAAGCCTTTCGGTACTCCAGAAAAACATTTTTCAAAATTTTAAAAAGGAATCCGGGTAAGTTCGACAAGGCGGTTTTTTAATTCGGTTACATTTTTGAATTTACGGTTTTCCGGTTTTCATTCTCTTTCATTTCCGGTCATTTCCGGTCACTTCCGGTCACTAGAAAAAAAAGTGAAAATCGGAAAACCGGAAATCGAAAAATGTAACCGAATTAAAAAAGCCGCCGTGTCGAACTTACCCGGATTCCTTTTTAAAATTGAAAAAAATGTTATTCTGGAGTACTGAAAAGCCAACCCATTTTTTTCGAGAGGGGAAAAAACCAAGCCAAACCAAAATTTCGCCAATGAATATGCCTGGCTTTGCCGAGCCCTGATGTACTCCCCGCGCTTTTTTGGCGCCCTTATTTTCCGCCTACCACCTAACAATTTATCCGGCCCCTGCGCGTTTATGCAGCCAGTTTCGGAAGGCGAAAGTCGCCAGATAAACGGGCATGGGGTGTATTAAACAAACTGTATTTTTGTTCGCATTTATATTTGCTTCATCACGTCATATTACAAACCGGTTTTAACATTGTTACGTTCAGCTAGCTTCCGCCAATATTCTGGTACTTTTTCTCGCATAACCGGCGTGGCTACAAACTTATAAACCGGTACATCATCAAGGTCAACTGCTTGAAAACTTGCAAATAAATAAAAACAAAAAATCAAATACATGATTGAGAAGACTGTGGCAAAGTCGGAACGCAATTGTGTGCATTTATTGTTCCATTTGACGAGCATCATAAAATTAATTACCCTATTTTGGAACTGTGATCAGTGTAGTTTAGTGCTCATTTTGAATCAATTACCGATCATTTAGGAATTAAGGCGTCGATTCGGAAGTTATACTGAATTCGGCTGACTACAAAAATACTAACCGGTAGTTGGGTTTAATTATGCTTCAAATCGTTATTTACTTGTACCGGTAAATTTTACGAACCGGTTTATTAACATGTACGTTTTATTTTACGGGACGCATGTGTGCACAATTATTTGTATTTTGATCAACTATTCATATAATTTAAGCCTTAGACACTAAAGTTTCGCATTTACGTACCCAGGGTGGGCTCTTTACCACCTAGTATTGCGCAATTTGCCGTAAACCATCCATTGTTATATGTTAACTGCGCAGTGAGCAGCCTGCGTAGTAACAATTTATCCAACTTGAAAAACTTGAACTCTAATGAAAAATCATAGATTCTTTGATATGATATTTGTAACAAGCGGTAATATAACTTTGATGCATTGCTTGCATCACTTCCGAGATTTTATCAAGAAAAAAAACAAATTGTCAAATCTAATAAAAAATCTATTAATAAAAAAGTCAACTTTCTTGTTTCAAACATTTTATACATTTGTACATGAGTGGTACGTGTTTTGTAGCTTATCTTAAATTTTCTCAATGTGGATTATTCGTGTGATAAATACATTGACTTATCATGATATATCATTTTAGTTATTATTTCTGCAAATACATGTACACGTTCAAATTAATTTTGGAGATATTTAAGGAGAAAATGCCTTCTTCATCTCCGTTCCTCGAATTTTTAGAAAGTAGGCCTTTCGCGCTCGAAAATTTAAATGAGCGGTGCTGAACTGGCCTGTCGTGCTGAAAAATTAAAATGAGCTGAGCTGAGCTGGCCTGTCGAGCCAAAATAATAATGAGCTGACCTGTGCTAGCCTGTCGAGTCCCAAAAAACGTGCTGCCCTGTCGAACTGCCCAGCCAGCCGTGAACCTGGGAAAGTCAGCTGACTGTTGCCGTGCCCTGGTCTGACCCATCATTTTTTCAAAATTACATTAATGATTAAGTAATAGGTCAGTGTAAAAATATCCATACATTATGTACACATATAAATATCTAATTTATTATTCTACAAGCAAATTGACGGATCATAACATCACATAATTGTACACTTGCTGCGCCCACAACAGAGCCCCTTTTTGGCCTTTTTCATTTTTCCGGGCGAATCAATTTCTTCGTCCGATATTTCATCATGGTAAACAATTTCTTGTCGAGCACTTGCTGGCACCGGTTCGTCCTCAGACGACGAAGAAGATGAGGAACCGAATGGATTTTTCGAATCATATTTTCCCGATTGAACAGCAACGCTGGCCACCGGTACTTTAAAGTCTGATTCCTTCCCGTCGGTTTTTTGTTCTTTCACCGATTCTTCGGAACTTGTTGAAGAAAACGAAGAGGAGGAGTCTCTCCGTTTGATAACTGCATTATTTGCATTGCCGTCAACAATGACGACCGTGTTACTTCTTTGGGGGTCGATTATGCTTTCTATGAAGGGTTCTATCATTTACCCCAAAAATTACGGTGGTATATCGCCCTTAAGCCAATTGACTTTGAATTTTGAACACATAGGTTTAGCTCATGCTTTTGCAGCAGACTTGGTTTGTTTCTAAATTAGCGTAAATTGCCGGACATTATACATGGTACGCCAAAGCAAACGATTATAATTAGGAGCAGAAATACCTTATCAATAAAAAACCGATCATACTGTTTTAGAAAAACAAGATATTTCCCACTCTTAAAAAAACAGCTGCTCAAGTGTGGGTCTATAGTGAAAATGAGAGATTTTTCATAAAAACGGAGCGGAGGTGTTAAAGGATGAAAAATAATACCACTACCGATGCATTATTACCTAATCAAATTTTTGAATCGCAAAAAACCCACGCTATATTATCTTCTTTATTTTCCGACGAAGACTTTCCTTCACTGGCAACATTATCGATGGCTTCCAACGCATTTGCCGCCCAATCTTCGTCATCAGTAGTCAGCTTCAAGGTGGTGTTTTCTGCCGGGGCTGGTTGGATGTCGGGCGTGTTGCGGAGAGTCGTTGTATCAGTCGTCGTCACGTCAGATGTAGTATCACTCAAAGACGTATCGCTTGAAGATACCGAACTTGCGTCCGATAATTTGGTATCAGTAGTGTTACTTAATCAGATGGTTACCGACAACCATAACTTAACGCAATTCGTTTCATATGAAATTTAGTGTTTATACATCAAAGCTAGTTCGATGTTATGTTTTAAGAAAAAATTTGAAGAAAGTCAAAAGAATAGTATGTAGACGTTTGAAAATATATCCAATATTTTTTGGAAATTTCTCATTAAATGTAACATTTCCGCGTATTTTTGATGCAATTTTTGTGTAATTAAAAATAACAATAAATGGTTAGATAAAGCAATGTGTGGGCGAAACGGTATTCCAAAAACAGTTTAAGATAAAAGGACGAACGAGACAAAATTTAAAGAGGGTTAAAAAGTGGGGTAAAAAATGGTACCCCATGGACCATGGTACTGTATTTGATTACACTATTGATACCAGTAGATAATCAAAAACCACCTTATTTCAATTTTTTTAGCTGTAACACTTGTTTGAAAAACTTGCGGTTGTTGCTCGAGCTCTGGTTCTGTAGGCGTTTGTTTTCCGAGTATTGCAACTTCATGATTTGTATCTAATATCTCTTCAGTAGTTTCGTCCGAACTAGTTGTGTCCGTCGTCGTTGTTGTTGTCTCCGTTGACGTTCCTGTTGTCGTTTGACTGGAAGGAGGTTCGACTTCCTGATCGGCCGTAGGTCCACTGCCTGTTAACCCATGGCGAAGATTTTGTAAATTGGCTTTGAAATCATTGAAATTAGCGCGAGCAGCTTCTTGCCGGCGTTGCTCTTCAAGACTCGCCCGGTATGCTTTCACCCGATCCGAGACTGTACCTAGATCATCACGAATGACTTCATTATCTTCATGACCTTCTCTAAAAGTTTTATATGGTTATAATTTAATTACCAAATTCCGAGCACGTTGNCTAATATCTCTTCAGTAGTTTCGTCCGAACTAGTTGTGTCCGTCGTCGTTGTTGTTGTCTCCGTTGTCGTTTGACTGGAAGGAGGTTCGACTTCCTGATCGGCCTTAGGTCCACTGCCTGTTAACCCGTGGCGAAGATTTTGTAAATTGGCTTTGAAATCATTGAAATTAGCGCGAGCAGCTTCTTGCCGGCGTTGCTCTTCAAGACTCGCCCGGTATGCTTTCACCCGATCCGAGACTGTACCTAGATCATCACGAATGACTTCATTATCTTCGTGACCCTCTCTAAAAGTTTTATATGGTTATAATTTAATTACCAAATTCCGAGCACGTTGAAAAAAGTTCAATTTTTTATTATAAAAAAAGAGTTTAATTCTTCCAATTCTGGGACACGAAGTCCTTCTCCGGAGGATTTTCAGTGATAAAATGAGACAAACTTGAAACAAAATGAAACAATTTGATCCAAGAAAATTTTGAACTTTAGCGAGTCGAGCCACTTTAGAACAGTGTACCCGTTTTGACGCCACATCAAAAATTAAAAAAATGAACGAGCCAAGAAATTCTTATCTGGTTCACGGCGAACCAATAGCCCGAGTCGAGCCGAGACACTGAAAATTTAGTACGTTTAGGGCCGAGTCAAAAAAATTTCTGGGCTGAAAACCTCAGCCGAGCCGAGCCAAAAAAAAAAACGAATTATGCCGAGCCCTGAACAACAATTCACTTTCTAAATATTTGGGTCGCAAAAACAGGAACGGGCGTTTAACGCGGTTTTATCATCAATCTGCGTTGACGTATATGACAATATTTCTATTCGAATGAATTTGGCATTTAGTTTCGAAATTAAGTGACATTTATTTTTAAAACACACATACAAAATCAAAATATCAGTATCCTACAAAAAACTTCCTCGAAAAAATCTTTGCGAAGCTTTGAATGCATTGAAATTCATTAAAATTCATCACAATTACTTCGGTTTTTTTTTCACAAGATGCAATTAATAAAAAATGACATAAAGATCAAATTAAGGCAATTATAATTAAAAAAAACCCAAACATTCAAATTATTCGCATGCGATCGCACAGATTTCTTTATTTGATTTTGAAAGTTTATATAAAACTTATTGTAAAAATTATGCTTGCTATAATTACATCAGGGCGCCCTTGCACAGACTTTAAGGAGTGTTTTTTTTTTATTTTAAATTAACCACTGTACTTACAAGCATCACCGAAATACAATGGTCTGTAAAATATTTACCTAAATAGTCTAATAAATAACGATTAGTAAACGCCTCATTAGTTAATCATTACATTGTATTGTACTAACTTGCCATAAACGAGTGTATCTACACGGTACTCTGAACGTGGGCGATAATAAAACCCTTCCTCTCCCTCCATCGAAAAAAAAACAAAAAGACAAGAGTTCTCAAATGAAACAAAAAATAAAAATAAAATTACATATAGGATTAGGACGGTAAAATAAAATGAGTCAAACACGAAATACCGACGATCATATTTTACGACTGTACTTATTAGTAATGAAGCGGTCAAGTTAATTGATCGGCTAAGACGGTTTACCCAAAAAGATGACGAAAGATTTTTGATCATAGTTTGATGGATTGCGAGTTGATGAGTAAACCCAGCTCTTTTTTGACGGGTTATTCCAACTCGGCACCGTGGTCTTTCGGACAAAAAAAAAACATTCTGAAATAAATAGTTATTCACCGAAAACGTTTTCGGGAAACTTCATCGAAAAACTCGCTCATTTGAATTTTTGAAGAAAAACCTAAAATACGAAAATTTATTCTCAAAACTATTTTTGAAATTGTAATCTTCTATTAATATCAAGTACACCGCTTGAGGGTTTATCAGGCCCCCCTTTATCAGGCCACTTTGCCCGCTCGTGCGCTTATCAGGCCACTTTTTNGACACAGTGCTCCTGGACACTCATATCAGATTTGACCTCCCAGAATGAGAATTTTAAAAATTCTAAAAAGGAATTCGGGTAAGTTCGACAAGCCGGTTTTTTTGACCCGGTTACATTTTTCGATTTCCGGTTTTTCCGGTTTTCACTTTTTTTTCTAGTGACCGGAAGTGACCGAAAATAACCGGAAATGAAAGAGAATCAAAACATATGAAGACCGCAAAAAAAAAAATCAGCCAAATCCATACATAGGATCGTGAGTTATTGCAATTTTTAGATGTTTAAGACCAAACCGGTCCAAAATTAGCTTTTAGGGACCGCCAGAATTTGGGGTGAAAATTTTTAAAATTCTCATTCTGGAAGGTCAAATCTGATATGAGTGTCCAGGAGCACTGTGTTTGATCATAGTTTGATGGATTGCGAGTTGATGAGTAAACCCAGCTCTTTTTTGACGGGTTATTCCAACGCGGCACCGTGGTCTTTCGGACAAAAAAAAAACATTCTGAAATAAATAGTTATTCACAGAAAACGTTTTCGGGAAACTTCATCGAAAAACTCGCTCATTTGAATTTTTGAAGAAAAACCTAAAATACGAAAATTTATTCTCAAAACTATTTTTGAAATTGTAATCTTCTATTAATATCAAGTATCTGGTAGTCCATTTATTAGCTTTTTGGAGCATAAGTTTATCGAATAAAAAGTTTTTCGGGAAAAATGTCCGAAAACCTTTTTCTCCGGAATACCGCGTACCGCTCACGCCTNTATTTCAAATATTCTTAATTTACTAGCAATGAAATTCTTGTGAATAAATTTATTAATAAATTAAATTATTAATAAAAGCCCATTTTCATATTTTGCCTAACCCGAGTAAGATTTAAAGTTAAAAAAATAATAAATTTCAAACTAAATTTTAACATTTCTAAAATCAGAAGTTGGAAAGAGTGTTTATTTTCACTCATAGGTGAGTTCTGATTGGACCGTTAAAACTCTGCATTGAAGGAATTTAATCTTTCGAATTCGATTGGCTGCTGCGTTGGTCAACAATCACAAATCCCATTTGGTATTTGGTAATGATTAACATTTGTTTTATTGTGAATAGTATTGTGAAATTTTGGTCTGGGAGTCTGTAGAATGAGAATGTTGCGGGTATCAAGACAGAGATTGAATTTTCTGCTCCGGCTGAATTCGCGGAATGCGGTTTCGGCGGTTATTTTCGACATGGGCGGCGTAATTCTTCCATCGCCAAATCCTGCGATTAATAAATTCGAAAAGCTCAACAGTATACCCAGAAATACAGGTATTGCAAAATTTTCTTAACGATTTAAAACATGGGCAAAAAAATCTTCAAAAAATAAAAGTCAGGTTCATAATGGGCCATCATTAATGGGCGTACAATTTACCAACTGAACAGTTATCTTGCCGAAGTATTTTCAAAAATCGGCAAGATAACTGGTCAGTGCGTAGGCGGAAAGTAAAGTTATCAAAAAAATAAAATGCAAAATGACGCACGTAAATAGAACTCAAAAAATCGCTTAATTTTTGCGCGAAAATCCGTATTGAAAATTTGGCACTGCGATATTTTGGAACAAACGTTTTTAATCCCAAAGTCATTAAAAATTCAGCAAAATTTTTCATTAGAATGAAAAGAAATTCATTTGCGTTTAAGGAGGTGAGTGACCCTCTGTCCCTCCCGCGCATCAGCTAATTTGTTTTGCCGAAGCAAAACTATCAACATAGGCCGCCCATAAAGCCATGATTTTTGTTAAAAATCAAATCCGATATTGGATCTTGTTTTACAACTTTGATGCTATTGAGTTCTTTTTTTTAGAGCTTCGTTTAAACCAGGAGCACAAAACTGTTGTCTTCGATTTTTGAATAAATGTCTGGTAAAAAAATAATCGCGAAAAACACTAAAAATCCTCAAATGCGCCAGATTCACGAACATGAATTTTAGTGATAAATAACAGATACACAGGGTGCGCCGTTATCTTTCGCGCCGTTATCTTTCACCCGTCCCCGCTCGTGCCGTTATCTTTCACTTTTTTTCGTAAAAATTTTCCAGCTTATCCGCCTACGCCCTGCGCCGTTATCTTTCACTTGGGATACCAAAAAAATATACAAATATAAAAGACATTTAGAAATTTTTTATTTAACTACACCACCTACCTGCTTAAAGTAACGCTGCTTAAAGTAACACTATTCGCCTTAAGTAACNTTTCAGTTTTATTTGTAAACAAAAGGTCACTCACCTCCTTTAAACTATTGAAAAAGTATTTTATATTAATTTTATTTCCGTCTCTTTGTTATAAAATTTGTTATAAATATTACATAAAAATGTATAATTTATAAAATTAAGGAGGTGAGTGACCCTCTGTGTACAAATATGTCATGCCAAAAAAGTGATCGTAAAAAATGTTGTAGACTGTGAATTTCAATGAACTTTTTTGAAACATACTAACGAAACTCCCGCGCATCAGCTAATTTGTTTAACCGAAGCAAAACTATCACCATAGGCTGCCCACAAAGCCATGAACTTTGCTAAAAATCAAATCGGATATTGGATCTAGTTTCACAACTTTGATGCTATTGAGTTCTTTTTTGTTTTAAAAGCTTCATTTTAACAAGCAGCACAAAACTGTTGTCTTAGATTTTTGAATTAATGTATGGTGAAAAAAAAAATCACAAAAAACACTAAAAATGTTCCAATGCGCCAGATTTACGACCATGAATTTTAATGGTAAAAACAGATATCAAAAATCGGCGTCAAACGTTTTCAGTGCCTTGCTTTAGAGCAACTATTACAATGAAAATTAAATTAATACCACCAAAACTACTCAAAAAATAAAAATACGGTCCGTAGAAATCATCTCCAAAAATGAAAATTTGTGTGTAATAAGTGTCCCCTGTAATGGGAGTTGACAACAATTTTGTGATCGAAGATGTGTTCTTATTAAAATAGGCATTAGAGAATACCATACCATCGAAATAATACAGAAAAAAGTTGTTTCAGAACATTTTACTTCCACTAATAGTACAAGCATTTTTTTCAAAATCGTGTTTAGTCGAAATTTTCAAATGTCGAAATTTTCTAGATTTACAATTCCAAATGAACTTGGAAGGACTTTATTATAATCAGCAAGCTTTAGTCAACTGATAAAACGACCAAAAATATTTCTAAGGGTCATTTTCCTGATTTTCAGTTTTATTTGTAAACAAAAGGTCACTCACCTCCTTAAAATAATAATACATAAAAAAATGTGATAAAAAGTTTTTTTTCAAAATTTGACTCGATCAGGCACTCGAGAGTCAAATTCATGCAATTTATCAAGTATAAAACTAAGAACCTTAGTACTTAAGACATTGGCGAAGAATGGGAATGATTCAAATTGGTGCCGTCTGGAACGCGGTGAAATAACGCCCAAAGAATTTGAAGTCAAATTTTCAGAAGAATTAAGTGATTTTCTTGGGGAAAAAGTGTCCGCAACTGGCATGGTTGCGTCCATTGAGAGTGACTTAGCGCGACCAATTCAAGATACAATTGATGCGATTGAGAGCCTTAAAAGGGATAGTTTGTATTTATTAAGTCTTATAATTAGTTATGTTAACACCACTTATATTAACAAAGTTGGATTATCTTTTTTGAACCAAACCTATCGCAATTTTATCTTACCAAATGCCTTAAAAATTTATCTTAACAATATTCAATTATTTTTACACTTTTGAGAACTTATCGCGTTACTGGTTAAGTGATGTATTTTTCTCGTCCCTGCAAAGACAGGTTCAGCCCCAAACCGCAAGATTTTGACGTTTTTTAACCACAGGTAAGGTATTGTAAATCGGTTCACAATAGAAAGGCTTTTGAGAAATACAAAATCCCTATTCTTTGGCGGCCTGATTAAATAATTTTTAAATACACCGGGTGCGCAGTTATCGGGCGGGTTTCGCGAGAAAAATCTTAATCGATAACTGCTCAGAGCGGAAGCGGAATAAGGTAAAAGTATGCAAAAAACCGCCCGATAACAGAAAAAGGTGCCCGATAACAGCACAAACCCGCCCGATAACTGGACGCCCGATAACTGCGCACCCGGTGTATCACAAACTCTAGCTGGATTCAGGGTGTCATTTTCGTGTTTAAGTAGTAAGATGGTAAATAACTCCGTTATCCCGCTATTAGACTAAATATCCCGGTGGCATTATTAACCAACAATTGGAAATCAAATGAAGGATCAACATTTGCCCTTCAGTCAACTCCATTTTATAAAAACTTCGATGTAATTGTCGAGTCAGCGCTTTTTGGCGAACGAAAACCCCACCCCTCAATTTATCACGAAGTTATTAAAAAATTAGGTAAGTCCGGTGACCGGACTCCGGTCCTTGATTTCTATTGGTAGTTATGGTAAAAGTGGGCTAATCGAACATTTTTGAAAAAAAACGAAAGTCCTAGAGTTCGTCAAACCGTGTCGAAATGGTAATTTAAAACTTGGCCAACCTTTAGCCGCTACAGAGCTGTTTGAAAATGACAACCTACGTAAAATAACGACTTTGTGCCTGACCAGTTCGACCACCTATTAAGAGTGATTTTAGCCGAATTTTATTTTATTTTTCGCCTAACTTTCGCAATTAGGCATTCCCGCAGAAGAAGCCGTTTTCCTGGACGACATAGGAGCTAATCTTAAGGCTGCCAAAAAAGTCGGAATTCAAACGATTAAAGTAACTGGCGGACATCCTCAGAGTGCCATTCACGAGCTTCAAAAACTAGTTGGCCAGGAGTTAGTCGGTTGGCCGAAAGGCACAACGCCGATTCGACCAGGCATGTCACTTGACGAAGGAAAAGTGAAACAGTTTCTAGAATCTAAGCTCAACATGTCCGGCGATGAGATTGTGATTAGACAGTTTGATCATGGCCAATCAAATCCCACATATTACATTGAGTTCGGTGGACATGAGCTTGTTCTACGGAAAAAGCCCGATGGAAAGGTCAGGGCTCCAAAAGTCAAATTTTTGTGCTAAGTTTCAATTCAGGGGTGTGGTTATAAGGTTAACCCAAAAAAACTGACTTGCAAACTAAATGCATTGAAAATGACTTGGCCTAAAACGACTTGATCTATGTTGAAAAAATGAACTAACTTGACCTTATACCGGTATAAATGTTAGACCTTATAACCACAACCTATTGTAGTTTTGTTTATTATTGGACTTGAACGTTCGGTTTACATGGACAATGAGCCACCATGGTAAATGTCCAATCAGTGCGCCAGATTCAAGGCAACTTAAACGGATCAGAACTTTAGCAAGAAACAAAATATATTACATGATTGAGCCCCAAAAAAGCTTCTCCGGGGAGCCCACATGGTTGAAAGGGAGTACGCGGTAATGAAAGCACTTGGGGAAGCGGGTGTTCCAGTACCGGAAATGCTTTACCTACATGAAGACATTGACGTTTGTGGAACTCCATTTTATATAATGAAATACCTTCGTGGTCGTATTTTCAAAGATGGTGGCTTAAAAGATGTACCCAAAGCTGAACGAAAAGAGGTCTATAATGCGGTTGTAGAAGCACTCGCAAAAGTTCACTCTGTCGATCCGATTGCCGCCGGATTAAAATCGTTCGGTAAACTGGACGGATATATCGAGCTAGGGTTCAGAATTTATTCAATTTTTTGTCTGAAAAAATAGTTTTCGCTCAAAGTAACCGTTTTGCTGAAAAATACATGTAGTAATTAATTTGAATTTGTATTCAAATTCATGCTCAATATGAACCCTGAAATCAGCGTCAAGTCAAAACATGGGGTCGTCAATATAAATCATCTGAAACAAACAGAATTGAGGAAATGGAACGACTTATTGATTGGCTACCGCAAAATGTACCAAAACAGTCTCTGCCGACATCTGTAGTTCAAGGAAAGGTTTAGCCCTTTTGCCAATGGATTAAATATTACTTAAAGCATTATTTGTTGGTACATTAAGAAATTAGTAGAATTTAACGGGTGAGAAAACTGCTTGCCGCGCTACGGCAGTTTATGACCAATTCGTTAAGCAGTCCCGCTAAGCGGGGCTGAAGAGGCTAGCATTACGCCTTCTATGATAGTTCTATATCCATGTGACAGTCTTTGACATAACGCTATAGTAATTTAACAGTAACAAAGCAGTCACCCACTCGATACGCGGCTCCTCTAACATAGAATTGATTGTTTTCTGCAGTATATCGTAATTTATTTATAATTTTCGATATGTCTTTATAAACTAAACCTATTTTAAAGGTGATTTTCGGGTTGACAATTGTATTTTTCACCCGACCGAGAATAAAGTAATTGCCGTTTTGGATTGGGAACTGTCTACACTAGGTGATCCGTTATCCGATTTGAGTTACATGTGTATGCAGCATCACCTGCCGTCGACTGGCGCACTACCGGGCGTTGCGGATCTCGACTTAGAGGAAGAAATGCTACCGACTGTTGAGGAGATCGTTGCCCATTATGCCAAAACGCGAAATATTGGGACCGATTTTGACATCGATTATTATTTGTCCTTTTGTTTCTTTCGGCTGGCGGCTATTGCGCAGGGCGTGTATAAGCGTGG
>SCLG01000247.1:43112-87817 GCA_004367875.1 Oikopleura albicans
GATGATTATATTCTGAATGGTACTAAATGGTGGACGTCGGGTGCCATGCATCCCAATAATAAAATTTGCATTTTCATGGGCAAAACCGACTTCAACACGGTCCGACACCGTCAGCAAAGCATGATTTTGTGTCCGATGGACGCTGAAGGAGTTACGGTTGTGAGGCCATTGTCGGTTTACGGCTCGTATGATGCGCCAGCCGGTCACGCAGAGATTCGATTTGATAATGTGCGTGTCAGTGGCGATAATTTGCTGGTTGGCGAAGGCGAAGGGTTCGCAATTGCACAAGGTCGACTTGGCCCCGGTCGAATTCATCATTGCATGCGCCTGATGGGACACTGTGAGCGCTCGATGAAATTGATGAAAACGCGATTAAACAACAGAGTGGCCTTTGGAAAACCCATTTCAGCCCAAGGTAGCTTTTTGTACAAATTGTATAGCAATATAGAAACGTCTGCAATTTTGTTACTTATCGCAGTGATTTTCAAACGCGAAAAAAAAATAATGTTACCACTTTTTGGTAACGTCGCCTGTCAGCGCGTCTGAGGCCTATCTGGCCCGTCATTGGTCTTTTTTGAGCGCGCTCGGCCAATCACCGAAAGTTAAATCACTGAAAGGCGATTTCCTTCTTTTTAAATATTTTCGTATTACAGTCCTCCCCCTCTTAAGAGCCGCACTTAAAGAGAACTATGCATAAAAAATCCGCTAAAAAATTTCTTTCGTGTTTAAAATCAGGACGATTCTTGAAAATAGCGTCCGTAATGGGTTTGGCCTAAAGTACAGATAATGGCAATGATTTTTTTTGTTCTCTGACACGCTATTTTGTCCGCACACGTCTCGCCCGAGTTCTTACTGCAGTGAGCGTCTTATACTCGTCGTCTATTGGATAATGAACCCGAGGGCAAGTACAACCTTTCTCGCTCGACGTAATGTCCTAAACGCTGCTACCGAAAAGAGAGAAAAATACATACTTGGGGTTGACCAAAAATATTATTTCTAAAATTACGCAAGAATGTTACCTAATTAAGTCTGAAAAGAAAAGTTTTAAATTCCATGTAGTTAGGGCAGGATAATTTTTTTTCGCTCGCAGCGTTTAGGACATAACGTCGAGCGAGAAAGGTTGTACTTGCCCTCGGGTTCATTATCCAATAGACGACGAGTATTAGACGCGCACTGCAGTAAGAACTCGGGCGAGACGTAAGCGGACAAAATAGCGTGTCAGAGAATAAAATAAATCATTGCCATTATCTGTACTGATAGTGAAGTCCTAGAGTTTCAACGAGAAGTGGTTCATTTTCATGGCATATTGCTGATATTGTTTATTTTGTAGGCCCTTTTCAAATAGAATAATTTTCAATGGCAGGTTCATTTTTATCTACTTTAGGCATTTGGCAAGAAAGAATAGGACTCAGTCGAATTTCAATCGATCAAGCGCGATTGATGACTCTCTTGGCAGCACACAAGATGGACACTGTTGGAAATAAGAAAGCAGCAAAAGAAATTGCGATGATTAAAGTTGTCGCCCCTAAAGTTGCAGAACAAGTTATTGACCGCGCGATTCAAGGTAATGTGTTCACGAATTCAATATCGGATTTGCTTCTCTTGCACTAAGGTCAAGTCAGTTTTTTCTTAGACTAAGGTCAAGTCAATTTTTTTGAGAAGCATGTTTTTTTTTGGAAATTTTTTTAGACTCGTGTCTTTTTACGTTTTTTTTTTTGGATGCAATTTATCACTGAACTATTGTTTAGCGCATGGAGCCGCAGGACTCTGTCAAGATTTCCCATTGGCCGGCTTTATGACCTGGGCTCGGATTTTGCGCTTGGCCGATGGCCCCGATGAAGTACATGTCAGGGCAATTTCCCGCTTAGAAGCCAAGTAGACACCCTGTACAGATAATTTATTCATGAAATTCAAATATTATATTGTCAATAAATATAGATTATTCAATTGTGCCAAAAACTATTTAGTCAAACCCATGGTAACACTTTCATATGTTGCAATCTGAAAACGGATTTCAATGTTAGGAGTTCCAGTTTGACTATTTATTAGTGTTTTATAAAATGATTTATTACACGATTTTGTAACAAATTAAATGTTTCTGTATTTACAACTTGACTGCAGTCAATGGTGAACAGTGTAATTATTGGTATACCACTAAATAGTGGGATTTCATGCTGATCCTATCTATAGATCCATTACTTTTTGAGCAACATCGCTTCTGGTTTCACCAATGTTTCCTGTCGCGTACATTTCGTACATCTAAATTTATATGTATTTGATTTTAATATTTGTACATTGTATACAAAGGGTGCGCAGTTATTTTGCGAACTTGCGTATGCGTAGGCGGAAACGCCGAAAAATGCATGATTTCGTAAGATAACGGGACAATCGTATTTGCTAGAAGTTTTCATAAAATAAGACTACGTTCAGTTTATAACCATTTAAAAATTTAAGGTTCTGATAAGAAATGTAATTAAAAGACATGATATTATTGGAACAAAGACATGATTTCAATAGAAAAAACGTGAAGAAACATGATTTCAGTAGAAATTTTTTTTTTGGCAAGATAACTGCCCAGTGCGTGGGCGGAAGAAATTTTTCTGAACAGTCGCAAGATAAGCGTACGAACGGCAATTTTCGCAAGATAACAGCGCACCCTGTGTATATACCGTCCTTAATTTCATAACTTATGGTCCATAAGTTATGGACCATAAGGGACGTTTTCAGTTGTCGCAAAAAATGTCTGTCAAGAGACAAAAAAAGTGTCCGTCAAGGGATCAGCGACCGTCATTGAGTTAATTTGGGACACTGAAAAAGCGTCCGTCATGGAAGCGTCTCTTATCGCTCATAAGTTATGGGATTATGGACTGTGTTACAAATGTCCATGAATCGTTTATTTCCCTTATTACTACATAATCTGCTCAGAAGATATTCTGAACTTAGGACTTTTAATCATCTTTTCAAATCCACAGGGTTAAGTTAACCTTCCACAATACAAGTCTTACAAAGTGGTCAGTGTCATAAAAGGAACGGTCNGAGAAAGTTGACGGTTAGGCGTAAACTGCGGAAACGGTTTGTCTAGGAAATCAGGATTTTGTTCTATTATTACCTTTGTGAGTTTCTTAGAGTCTTGTAAGGTGGGTACAACAGCGGCATGACTCAAGACTGCGGCTTCCCATCGTGTATAACTGGTCAGTTCTTCGCCCGTTAAAATATCTTTGATATTGTAGTTTTTGTAAGTTTCAAGAGCAGTATTTCGAATCATAAAAGGTGCTATAAGGATATCAACAAATCCCAAATCCTCCTGGCCATAACAGAAAGGGCCTTCCATTGAATGCAGCTTTCTGCAAAAATCTATTTGGAGTTTTTGTTCCTGAAAAATGATTCTTTGAAAATTGATTTTATTCAGTCTTACTTGGTGTTCTCACATCAATTACTTTTTTATAGAATTAATAAAATGCCAAAAGTTCAACCATAGTTACAATGGTAGATATGGTAGAAGTGGGATTTGCCCACTTCTACCATATCTACCAATAACGACGTGTGGAAGTGGCAAAAAAGTATGCGAATGCTAGGACAATTGGGTTTACCCATGCAATTGGAACTTAACCTTAAGAAACTTTATGAAAAGGATTCGGTAGAAAAAATAGCGTATGCTTTGTACGGTATAGACCTTGCCATAAGTTATGGTTTTTCTTCCCGTTAATTATGTTTAAATTTTTTAACTCATATAAACTCATCCTTTCCAAGTTTTTGTCATATCATCCGGTTCGAGCATCCCCGTTAAAAGGCCGTACCACTTTGGGATGAACTTCTGATCAATCCACTCACCGTCGATTCTCCAAAAACCATTTTGAATTGGATCGTTCGAAAAAAGACTATTCTGTGACATTTCATTGATGAGTTCCAAACAAATGCGAGATTCTGATACGGAGATATTAAATTGGATATACCGTATAACTTGATAGAAACGTTCTTTGTAAAAGTTGATTTGGACCACTAGAGCCTCGTAGAGGGATGTTTGAACATAATAACGTACGTAAAAAAACAATTTTTAGGAGTAAGTCACCCCGGGTATAGGGTACAAACGCGGTCTCCAAAATGGCCAAAAGTTAATGTTGAGANATAGTTTCAAAAAAAAGCTCTCAAAAAATGAGTCGACACCTGTTTCAGGGTTTTTTAATATTTTGACGACTTAGACGTCAAAATCATGATTGTATTTTTTCGGGAATTTTGACCTCGTTTGCGAAATCGTCGATTCCGGGATTTTTTGAAAAAAAAAATTTATTTTTTTTTATCTCTGATTATTCGTCTTGAAATTTGACTAAATACGTGTTTCAGGGATTTTTGATTCGCGCCAGTTTTGACAAGATTTTTGCAAAAATAGGGCGTTTCGTGAAATTTTTCACGAATGGCCCTTGGGAGTTAAGGAACTTTATGAAAAAGATTCGGTAGCAAAAATAGCGTATGCTTTGTACGGTATAGACCTTGCCATAAGTTATGGTTTTTCTTCCCGTTAATTATGTTTAAATTTTTTAACTCATATAAACTCATCCTTTCCAAGTTTTTGTCATATCATCCGGTTCGAGCATCCCCGTTAAAAGGCCGTACCACTTTGGGATGAACTTCTGATCAATCCACTCACCGTCGATTCTCCAAAAACCATTTTGAATTGGATCGTTCGAAAAAAGACTATTCTGTGACATTTCATTGATGAGTTCCAAACAAATGCGAGATTCTGATACGGAGATATTAAACTGGATATACCGTATAACTTGATAGAAACGTTTTTGTAAAAGTTGATTTGGACCACTAGAGCCTCGTAGAGGGATGTTTGAACATAATAACGTACGTAAAAAAACAATTTTTAGGAGTAAGTCACCCCGGGTATAGGGTACAAACGCGGTCTCCAAAATGGCCAAAAGTTAATGTTGAGAAATTGAACTATGGAATAGAAACATGACATGACCTTAGATCGTCAAGGTCATATGCTACGGCACCAAATCCCATGACAGAGCAACCCCACGAAGCGGGGCTGATAGAGGGCGTATAACGAGTCCCATGACAGAACAGCCCCGCGAAGCTGGGATGAGAGAACGCCTGCAATCAGTCTCATGACAAAAAATGTTTTGTCATAGGACATTTTACACGCGCTTTAGTGGTCTGCTTTGTCGTGTGACTGGTTAGACGCGCTCAGTCAGCCCCGCTTCGTGAGGCTACTCTGTCATGTGATTTGGAATACGCGCGCTCTCAGTCCCGCTTAGCGGGGCTGTTCTGTCATGGGACTGGTTACACGCGCTATCTCATCCCCGTTTCCCGGGGCTGCTCTGTCATGGGACTTGTTATATCCGCTCTATCAGTCATTGGCATCAGTCATTATATCCCGACGCTGGTAAACCAGGTTTTTCATCATTAAGCGTTATTGCCGGTACCAGTCCCCTTGGATTTATCAGATTCCACTCTTGATTGTCTCGATTTGTGTATGGGTTTAATTCAACATATTCAAACGGTACCTTTGCTTTCAACAGGCCAATCCATGCGCGTTGGGCGAATGGGCACGCCCAAAAGCTGTAAAGTTTAACTTTATTGAGCATGCAAAATTGATCGATAAATTTAACTCGACAAGAAGCATTTAGATCGCATTTCTCGCATCTTATTTATAAATATTGACACAAGGAAATGAAAACTGCGTACAAGTCCTTCATATAATGGACGGCCGTGGTTCAATGTTAGCTAACGTTAGTCGGAAACGGTGAGCTTGAATCAGTATTGCCCGGTTAGCCGTAATCTTGGAATTTTAACACCACCGCTTTTGTCAACACAATCTCTAACACCGCTATAATGACAATTGTTCGACATGGTTTTGCGCCCACGTCTTATCCAATTATGTTTGTTTACGTCACACCAATCCCAAAAAAAAAACATTCGCTTAGAAATCCATTGATCCGCCCACTCCCTACCAGGTTATGTTAATAACATTTTGCAGTTCGGTTAACCTAGCGCTGTTAACAGGGCTCGGCATGCGGCTCACATACTTACTTTAAGTAATACTTTGGCTTAGCTTGGCTTATGTGGGGTACTCCAACATGACGAATTCATCTAAACCAATAAAAATAAAATTGTCAGATGTCTCCAAAGTTATTCCACAAAGATGTTTGTAAGAAAATTGAGAAAAATTTTTTTTCCAATACTTTCCAAAATTTTCTCCCTGAAATTTGGTTTGACCCGTCTATTAGCGATTTTTTATTTGAGGCTGTTTTGATGAGATAGAAGGGCAAATAGGGCGTTGATTCCCAAGAGTTAACAAAAGCATTAATGCATATTAATAATTTTTCGAACTTAATGTAAGGCAATATTTGACGACGGCCCAGGTAAGCCAAAACAGTTTTTTTTTTCGAAAATTTGACCTGTCCATTTTAAATTTTTTTCAACTAAGCTAAACCAAATCTCGATTCTAGCTTATACTAAGCCACAATATAAGCCGACTTTGCCAAGCCCTTGCGGTTAACCTGGTTTGAAAGTTAGTTCTCATACATTTAAGATTAATTTTTTAACTCTCACGTTCTTATGTTTTAAACTCTTACCGTTAACAATAAGAGCTTTATAATCTTGGAAAAATCCATATATTTTTACTTTTTTTAGATACTAAGCCCATTTTTCAATTCTTAATTGTTCGCGCGTTTTTCCGCACTAACTGTTGAAAAACAAGCCGAGTCCGCAGTTTTTCAATTTCTTCGTTATTTTAAATTAAAGGTCCGAAAAAAGTTAGATAAAAGAAACGGCTGTGTATATTATATTTCTTACTTATTATTAATTAAAATTATATGGATCTTAGTCATACTTGGCTTAGTCATGCCGTATAACACTTCATTATAATTATTTGGGGTGAAAAAAAGTGTTAATATAGACTTTGGCATTTTCTTGTACAGATTCTCTTTTGTTGTATTTACGAAATTAAAAGACAATAACCGAAACTTCTGAATAATGAGGCGCTCGTTATCTGGGACGAGCATTAACAAACCGGTTTTCAGAGACTCTACTGTAGCCTGAAAAGCCAGGTTATTTACTTGTCGTCCCACGAACTTCTTCTTTGTTTTCTATTTTTTTTTGAAGTTCACAGAATGATTTTTTTTTCAATTCAGCTAGTTGCTATTCAATTTTCAGGGCCAATTTGTGAAACCCTCCTAAAATTATAAATATTTTTGTCTAAGTTGATGTGGTAACGAATTGACATGTAACGAAGTGCCACTTTGAGGATTTTTTTGGGCTAAAATTGGTTCAAAATGGGGCAAAAATGGGCTAATGAGACGGAACGAAGTGACAGTTTGGAACGAATTGACAGTTTGGAACGAAATGACAGTTTGGGACGAAGTGACAGCTTTCGACAAAAAAAAAATCGGAAACGAAAGTGTTACTTCGTTACCACAGCAACTGTATTAAAAATATGAAAAATACAACAAAAACAAAAGTATATTAGAGATCTGACCAAAATCACCATAAAAGAAATTTATGACGTTATCCGTTAAACTCGGAACTTTGGAAAAACCTAGATTCCTCAATTTCGATCCACTTTTTGATTTTGATTACAATGACCGGGCCAGTTTTTTCGAGTTTTTGAGCTCGGCGCCGTTTATTTTTGAAAGCAAGTCAAATTTTTGAAAAATCAAATTTTTCAAAGTCTAATTTGCTTATAACTACGTTGGATCGCGTTGGCTTAGTGTTATAATTACGACTAGCTTGACCTGGCCATTCGTGCCCACTCCATTCGTGCCCACTCTGCCAACAAGAACGGCAAGCAGGTTTTTTGGGGATGTGACACTCATGTTGTTTTATGTATTATTTTTGTGTTTGTGAAGCAGGGCTAGACATTGCGGCCTCACAAACTTGTGCTTTCACCATCGGGCTGATCTTTGACCGCTGTGGTCTATGGCTAGAATGCAAATCACCTGACTTAATATCTGAACGCATCTGAAGTTTTCCTTGAATTGTTAGATTTGCTAACAGAGAGAAACAGAAAGAAAAAAACAGAAAATGAGTCGATATTCAAGAGATAAAAATGATCACAACCAAGATAGGTTTGTTTAAACAGTATATTTTAGTACGTTAAAATAAGTATCTTTTCATAACCGTGAATTGACCACAAGAATTTAACACTGACCTAGATTTTCCGCATTGAGGCCATTTAGATTTTTATCAATGTTAAAAACTATGACATTGAAGCTAACTAAAGTAAATTCAGTTTTGTGATGATTGAAAAAATTCCCACGTTAACTCTCAGGGGTACAAATGACCAAAAATTACTCATATTTGGATAATGTAACCAGGTTTTCTCAGAATCTATAAAATAAACTTTTATTAAAACAACCAGAAGCTGGGGGCCGTTTTATACTATTGCAGATGCACTATTATTATTTTCCGAAAATTTGTTCTCAACGGAAAAATGGGGATGCAGCATATCAAAGGGACCCTTCGGAGTTAACTAGCATTTGCTACTCGTACAAACTATGCAGTTGGACGTCCTTTTCACAATTTCTTTCATCAATTTTTTCAGCCAATTTTAATTCCAAAACACAGTGCTCCTGGAGAACCATAACAGATTTAGGCTTCCAGAAGACAGATTCTGACGATTGAAAAAAAGAAATCGGGTAAGTTTGACACGACAATTTTTTTGGTCAGCCTAAATCTGTTATGGTTCTCCAGTAGCATTGTGCAAAATCTGGATACCAACATTCCAAAATTTTAAAAGTTACCATAAATAAAAAAAATGAAATTTTCCCACTTTGTTTTTTATCTAATACATGAGTGGTGCATTTGTTCTGTAGTTAACTTGTGGCTTTTAACGCTCTATCTTTTGGCCAAATTATTTTTTTGATTTGAGGTGGTCGACAAGAAAAGTGCATTTTGATTATA
The DNA here is from genome assembly GCA_004367875.1 of Oikopleura albicans. Classification (NCBI taxonomy): domain Eukaryota; kingdom Metazoa; phylum Chordata; class Appendicularia; order Copelata; family Oikopleuridae; genus Oikopleura; species Oikopleura albicans. The sequence goes on from SCLG01000247.1 coordinate 52,023, forward strand.
AAATTCACCAATAGAACCCTACTTAAGGACACGCCAGTACCGTTGTTTACAAAATTGACAAAATTTCTTTATATCTTTGGTAGAAAAATGCGAAGCGTCGCATAAGATGGTCTTAGCCATCATGATTATTTCCGTAGGACGTTCATAAGTCCATGAACTTGAAGAAAATCGTTTGCTTACTTCTTTCTCGTTCTATAGTTACCACGCGCTATATTTCGTTTTCTGGCGAAGTGCCCAAAGTATCAAAGCAACTGTTGATACAGACCGTTTTATTCAATAATAGGTTGAATTAATGATTTTGGACATTTAGAATTATTCCAGAAAACAAAATTTTGACACAAATGTCTATATCATGCTCCTACACCGTCCGTTTGTTTGGTCAGAAAATTACAATGTTCAATTTGTATGACAGACTTAAAAAGGGGACATCTTTTTCGTCGAAAAAGTGTCCACTAGTAACCGGGGGCACCAGTAACGAAATTAGTAATACCGGAATAAATAAGCAATTTTGTAAAAAAAACAGGATGTAATTTATCAACTCATAATTTTTAATTAAAATGTGTTGCCTAAATTATAATACGTACGTGTAATATTCCATCCGTTGAAAAATAAAGAAAAATATTTACACCAAAAAAATATATTCTGGTCTTGTCCTCAAATTCCATTCCTAATCTTTTTACATTTACGGAATGCTGTTAAGATAATTTTTGGTCATGTTCAATCGACATAGCATATTTGCTTTAATATTTCGTTTTTTTTTCAGTTATTCGTATTCGTCTTATGAGGAGTCTGATGATGACGTTCAGGAGCAGCCGATCACACATACTTACGCCGGAATAGTGCGCGGCCCACGACCCGAAGCAGAGATAAAAATCCAGAAATATGTGTTCCGACCTTTTATAAGCGGGCACTTAGGTCTTTTGGAGAAAATGTTTTTCAAAGACAAAGTTATTCCCAGCAACAATTTTTGGGACCGAAACTTTTCCGTAAAATTTTTAATCTCTTACCTCAGAGCCTGATGTATCTGAATTGCCCGATTTCAACGACAGCAGCGCGAGCAATGATGCCCATCCGACGGAATCAAACAATCCCCCACGACCCTCCAACTCATGGGCTAACAGTAGGCTTTTCAAAAAAATTGTTGTAACAAAATTATTGAATTACAATTAAGAATTAATTAGAAACCCAAAAACACGTTTTTCTCCAATAACTGTGATCAAAAATAACGGAATAGCTGTAATTTGAATAGCCTTATTGATAGTGTTCAACTACTGGTAGTCCGCTGCGAGGAATTCCCACAGATACCAATGGCCACCGTGAGACAAGTCGAAGAAAATATCGAATGGCAACAGCAAATGGGCAGTATCCCAATCGCCGAACTGGCAGATGGCGAAGCATATGGCGAACGGAATGATTATCACGTCGATCAAGATGATAATATTTTCACAACAGAGAAAAACCTCGACTACAAAATTATTGCTATTCCGGTCAATGACCTACAGCAACTCGGTATTTGACTTGTTAATTGTCATTGATAGCCATTGAACCGGTCTAATAATCATTTTCAAAAAACTCAAGTTGAACACGAGAAGTAACCCTAATCATGAGCATGATTTCAATATCTTAAAATTCGTGATTGGCGCGTTAGGTGAATAATAAATATAGTTGTATAGTACTTTTTAGAAAAACGTTTTGTGGAAAGAACTTCGAGTATTTGAAAAATGCTATTGTGTATGAATTTTAAGTTTTGTTACTAGTACCAGAAGGTAGATAAAAACTGCTCAAACTCATTGAATGTTTATAGAGTTAGTCCAATTGAAACCTTCTAAATAACGTTTTGCGACTTTTTTAAGCCCTACAGGACTTTGGAGAAAAAAAACGACAAAACCAAAGTTACCATGGTATTCGCTGATGTCTAAAACCCCTCTGTACCAAACTAAAATCAAAGAAAACAGACGTTTTGACCGGTTTTTATTCAACCTTCCGGTTGGAATAAATTATCGGCGATACCATCAATGTAATTTTCTCGAAAAATTGAGGGAGCGTTCGCCATACCCGTTTTTACCTACGGGGCCTCCATAGGCCTCAAATCGACGCAAAAACAAGTTGTGTACATATATGCACAAACTTCCCCTTGGAAATTAACATAACTTTTACTATATTTCAGACACACAAGACAGAGAAGAAGAGGCTGCAGTCCAAGAAGTTGAAGAAGCAGAATATTCCGGCCGTCCAAAAGCCCACAGCATCACGCCAGCCGATTGGCAATCGATGAAAGCCTTTACCAGACAAGAAACCACTCTACCGGACGAAGTTACAGGTATTCTCAATTAGATTTTGTTTTAGCACAATTGGTTGAACATCATTTTTTGAGTCGAAGAAAATAATAGCACGATCAAACATTTTACTTGAAGACCGCAATAATTCAATATAGAATTTCCCTTTGAAAGTAGCGCCAGCGTCCACATTCTAACAAACAATTTAAGTTAGTAAATAATATAGCGCTATAAATTATAGCCTATAATTGTTCCTGGCTCGTTCTAAATTGTACACGTTTATGTTTAACAAAAAATGTTCGACACGTTTATGCACGTTTAAATGTAAAGTGTTATTCAACATAAACTACAAATGTCTTTTCGAATATGCATCCAAGATTATGTTTTTCGTCCCCCCGGGCCTCTTACTGTTTCATATCAATAATTTGCTCTACAACGCCGCCATTGGTCTGTACTAAATATTCAAAAGTTCGTTACTATCCAACCTAAATACTGTGTTGTGAGTAAAAGTTAACAATCGGTTTTTAGAACCTGACACGCCCCACTCGCCCGTAATCGAACGAACAAACTTCGACTTCAGTTTTAGCAACGACTACGTGCAACATTTCGAGGCGGCGCATGACGAAGAAACGCAAAATCTCTTGGTGGAAGATTACTCAGACGAGGGCGAAAATGAAAATGTTGAGGAAGCCATTACAACAAGGAAAGGAGTTAGATATTATTTTGAAATCAAGTTATCTCATAAAATTTTGAATTTTACGTTCGTTCTGCCAGGCAAGTCTAATTCTAGTAGTAGAACCAATAACAGTAGGATATGCTACTCAAGTGCAGAGATCGAAATTGGGAGAGAAACTCTTGCCATCCTGGAAATATGTGTCGGTTTAGTCGATACTATTTAAATTTAACTCGCAGGAGTCAACAGGGCCGTGTGGCACAGTTTCTATTGTAAAACGACTCATAATATATATAACGAGTTAGTAATACCGTTTTATTTCTTACTAAACCGTTACAAATACGAATTTTTTGTTTTCGGAAAAAGTAGGTAAATTGGGGAATATCCTATGACAATGTTGCGATATTGCTATAATGAGAACTATAGATTTGACGGGTTTTTAGTTCACGGAAAAATTTCTCGGGTGTGAAAGGTAAAAAATTATCTCGGAAAAGAATTTTTTGTTTCGTCAAAGTTGTTGATCGTTGGATCATTTATATGGTATTATGTGTCGAACCCCGAAAGCTATTGTTATTATTCTTGACAAAAAACGGCGCATTTTCATTGTTCTTTTTATTTTCTAGAATTAAAAAGAGGAACTTTTGATCTTTGACATATAATAATACGATGAAACCGGAACAGGAACGAAATAGAGTTATTGTCCCGATTTCGATCCCTGCCAAAGCGCACCTACCAAAAGGAGTCATTCTGAATCATCGAAATCAAAGTCTTCTGCCAATGCGAAAAAAATTCGTTTCTTCTAAAAAATCTAGAAAAAACACCCTACTCCACATGTGGTGATTTAGACTGTTTGAAGCGTTTCACTGCACAACTGAACCAACACCAAACAAAATCAGGCGGTCCGTCTGGTAGTGTATACCGTTGATATATAAGGTACTTTTAGTAAAAAAAAACTTGTGAACCGCATTGCCTATGGGCCCCATAACCCTATAAGGTTATTTTATTTGTCAAGTGTATATTTGTATCGAAACATTATTACCAGACGGGCTCGCCCAAGAAATACAACGTTTGCCAAAATACGAAAAAGCATTTTTGATTATCATGTCACTGATATAGACAATAAACTAAGATGCATCAATTTAGTGAAATGCACGTTTTTGTGATTCGGCATCTTATAAGGTGGATTAAGAATGAAATTAAGGAGTTTGAGAACAGTTGAAATAAAGCATTGCGTGCACATCAGCGAAATCAATCGCCACGTTAGTCTCTTTTGAACTTGTCAATTTCACTCCAAATCTACTTTATTTCCAAAGATGAATCTAGAGTTCTTTAGTTAACTCAGAAGATAAAAGATCAATGATTACCCCTAAAACTATCTCCCTAATAATTTTTTTAATTTGCCCAAAATAAAAGATACAAACTTTTTTCGTTAAATCGAATGTTTATAAGAATGTCTAGGCACGGCCTTGCTGACTCAAAGGCACCAAATGTGAACTTGTAAGGTTAACCCGCCCTGTCCGACCGAAATATTTCCCCCACGGAATAAACCGTTATTTAGTGGCGTGCATTTTCTTAAAATATTTAGTTAAAATATCTATTAGTCTAAAATCTGATGCAGTGAATGATGAAAAGTCGTTTTTAACCGACATTGAATTTAAGCTTTGTTTCAATTTTGACATTGCCCCCCATTCATTTTGTCGCAATTTGATTTGTTGTTTATGCGCGATTATGACAGTCAAGGCCTAACACCACCAGTCCTGCATTTTAGTAAAATCGCCTAGCAGAACGGAAACAAAAAGCAAATCCAATTTTCAAGAGCATAATATTTATCCTAAAAATGAGGCGCGGCTTGTCTGACTCAACTATTGAAACCATGGAGCCTGATCGGCATTGGGTTGAAAAGGTTATCGATGAGTCGCCCGAAGACGTCGATTGCGTCCGTTTACAGCGCATCCAGGTGGGGCTCAGCCTAGTTGGGTAACTGCTACGCTCCCGCCAGTGCCATATGACACTGTTTCCAGTTATTTCGTTTATAGATGGAAATGAGCAAGACTCATCCGCGTTCTGGTTTTTGTATACGATTTATATGCCTATCACGTGAAACTGGCATGCGGTTAACGATTTTGTTACTTTTATATCTCTAACTATATGCATCATTGACCGTGTCTAATAATTCCAATAAACATATTAAAGCCAGCTCATAATGTTGGTTTTATAGACTTATCGGAATTATTAGACATTATTTGATCGCTCAGTTTATAGCCGCAGTGCCATATGATGTTGTCGGGAGCGCAACATGGGGTTGAAAATGGAAGCGGAGGAAATAATTTAAGGGGTGTAAGTTGTGCTCAAAATGGCATTAGGTTCGGAGTACCGTGTGTAATGTTTACAGCATGCCGAGCCTCGCATCAAGAACTCTGCAAATGAAACGTTTGGGTTTCACCAAAAGTTTGAAACACTGCATGTACAACAAAATTCAGACGAATTTATTAAAAAACTCGACTCAAAACTTCAATCTCAACAGGTCGAAGTCGAGCGGGTAGCCGAAACCATTGAAAGTGTGCGAAACCACGAATCTTCGACTTCTTATAGCGCCGAAGATATTATTGAAACTCGAATGAGCTCGAGTAGCAGTGACTCGAATCATGTTCAGTTAGGTTGGACAAAATCTTATCGGGACGTAAAAAAAATTAGAAATTTTCAAAACCATATTTTTGGTGTCTTGAAGACACTATCTTCCTTATTTTATCTACGATTTTGGAACGAACTTTCGTATTCATTTGATCATTACTACTAAGCGGTTTACATGAATTTCCGCCGTTTTTTCGTATTTTCTAGATAACCAAACTCGAGTTTTTTCCGCAGGTCAAAAACTCGAATGTCGCTATCTAGAAAATACGATAGAAAAGATACGGAAATTCATGTAAAACTGTGAGTATTTTGCACGTCAATTCAAATTCCATTGAAGTTTTTAAAACTATTTTTCAGATAAGACAAGCTTGCCTGTTCAATTTGAAACATTCTCCCACTTCTTGCGTGGTCTTTTTGAGAAAATGTTTTCGGAGTTTTTTGATGGAGTTTTTCTGGAGAAACGTTTTTCACGATAAACGCCGCTCCTCGTAAAACGTTTTTTTTCAAATGACATTTGTTTCGAGAAACTTTTCCCCGAAACACGAAAATTTGTGTATAATTAAGGAGCGAATTTAAATTAAAAAAACACCTATCTAGTGACCAATGTATCTAGTGATTCTAGGTCATTCTAGATATTATTGTACAACCTCCAAAGGATATGCCAAGTTCTAGTCAGGAGGCAATTGTCCCGGTCCAGTCGGCTGAATTCCCAATTCGAACAAAGTGCGAAAGTCCAGATGTCCTTCTTGAAGATGTGCTCGACGAGCCACCAGAAATCAGAAGTTCAGAGGCGTTAATGAGGTCCCAATACGTCGACGTGACCAAAATTATGTCTCAAGCCGTTACTGAGCGAGCGAACGGGGTGATAATCTACCCCACATTTTTTGTATTTTAATATTCTGAAGCGTATTTACTCTCAACCTTTTGCTTACTAGAAAATGGAGATGGACCAAGCGGGCGATAGTGATTCAAATAAGAAATAAAAGAGGTTAAACCTGGCAACTTTTTTTTTGCCATTAGAGATAGAACTGTAACTCAAAATAACGGTACAGATTTTAGGTTTTAAATTTTATTTCGTAACTGAATGAAGCCCAATAAGGCAGCTATAAAGTTCACATTTCAAAAATGCATGAACATGGACGAATACAAATTGCCTAATGATTCGCCAAAATCTACCAGTTGTTTTGAAGATCTAAATCTTCCTATCTTAATTTTAATACCGGTGGTTCTCTATATCTAGGTTTTTCCCAAAACAATTTATTGGGTCATTTTCACCCCACCAAGAAATTGCTGAACAAGTATTATCTTTGGAAGCGGAAATCGAGGCGATTACGTCAACTCGAGCGCTCGAGAAAATCAATCATGACATCAGCGATTTAATCAAATGGGTGAACAGCAAAATGCCAGACGATTGTCAAGTGAAAAATTTGGGCGCAGGCTAGGGTAAAAGTAATTCCAGCAAAATTAATAAGGTGAGCAAAGCTTTCTAGATGAGCAAAGCTTTCTAGATGCGTACAGTATGAAATTATATTTTCAGCTAAAATCGTAAAAACAATCTAAAATCTAAGACCTCCTATAAATAATTCTAAACCAAACTTTTAAAGCAAACTTTTAAAGCAAACTTTTAAAGCAAACGAGAATTATTGATGCCTTTTTCCTATTATCCCTTTTTCCACATTATACCAAACACACTTTAAACCAATAATACTTCATCCAAAATACACTTTATCCAAAATACACTTTATCNTCAAATAATTTTATGATATTGGAGACATTTGCCGATTTTGAAAACCGTGATGGACATCTTGCAGTAAAAATAAAATTTGGCGCGCCACTGACTCAAAAACTATGTCTCTGTTGGATGCCTTGTTTTGAAAAAACTCTGAATTTTGATCGAAATTTGTCTGTACAAATCACGTAATAAATTAAAAAACTAAAATTATGTTTTGCTATTTTTACCCACCCAAAACACGGGTCTACATATTGGTTTTAGATTGTGTCTAATGTTCTATATTAATCTGTGCGCTGAATAACTACAATTGGTCACTATTTTGTAGTTTCAATTAATTAGTGTTTTTGGACATTTTATGTTGATTGCAATTGTCATCTAATGTTTTTCAAATCAGAGAAAAATTGTCTATTTTAACATCCTATTTTATTTAAAAAACTAATCTAGCAAACCGCTCCAAACAAATGAAAAAAAAAATGAGAAAAACGGGAGTCTCAAGTTCAGGGTCGGATTCAAGTTCAGGGTCGGATTCAAGTTCACGTTCAATAGCCATGTTGCGTAAAATAGGAAAGGACTTTTGAATGACAGGAGAAGTTGTACATGGCATTTTATAACTCGTATAATATACATCCTTTACAAAATTTTCTCTTTTTTACACTTTTTTTGTAAAAAAAACAACTGTAATAGGTCACATCAGTAACAAAATAATAGTTAGCTAATTAGGTCTCCGTAATTAGCTACGAAGTAGTAAATGTAAATTAATTCTAGAATGATGATCATCATTAACGAATATTTGACTGATTTGTGCCAAAAAATTAAAGAAATTATATGCTCTCTAGCGCTCCCATTATTGCCGCGTGACATTTATTGCGCCGCACCCTTGAGTGACATAAATTTTTGTTTGACCTTGAACTTGTCACAATAGGTGAGGGGACGGTCTATACTACTCACTTATAATTCGAAATTGAAAATGAGTATTAACTCTCAGGGGAGAAGGAGTTTTTGGGAACCCGTAGGGGGAAAATGCGTGTAAATAAACACGCACTTAAAAAATTCACAATAATTCAAAAAAAATGGTAAAGCCAAGTTGTAGAACTTGTCAAACTACATCGATCTGATTATTCAGAAATTGATCTGGGCCACCAGGGCCCCCTAGAGAGCTGCTGAAAATCACCAACCTACGCAAAAAACACCGTCAATCGAATTTTCTCGAAAAGTTGAGGGGGGTCAGTATTACCCGTTTTGCCCTACGGGGCCTCCATATACCTTAAAAACAAGTTGCGTGTCTATAATATAGACTCTATATACACGCACTTCCACCTTGGAGTTAAAGAGACTTTACAAATCTGTTGTTCAGAATGGTTACCGACAATATAACGAGTAGCAACAACTCTTCAGCAAGAACTTTCAGCAATTTTTAATGATTGATTTTTTTATATTGTATACCGTCTGGTTTTTGACATTATTCACTAAAATAATGTTTCAAACATTTTGTGTTTTCCTGATATTCGCGCAATTTCCTGTCGTCCGCTTGAAATTTTTTTTTTGCACCGCCTCAAACCAATACACGCGCTCCAAAGAAATATTGTATTCATATCATTTTCAATTAAGATAAAAAATTTGAGTTAAAATTAATTAACAGTTTTATTTTATGCCGTACTCGAGATATTCATAAAAATGGACGTGTCGACGGATGTGTCTTCACTACGCGGTCTAGGGTTAATACCCAAATAGCACGTGCAAGTCTCCCAAGAGCTGACGTAGGATTCCGGAAAATTCCGGGGAGAATTCATAAATACTTTCAGTTTGACCGGACGTCCTAAATATTTATCGGAATCTACGTTGTAGACCATACAATCAAACCAAAGTTCTGAATTCGCCCTAAAACAAAAAATCTAGAAAAATATTTGCTTGAAACTAGCCTTCGGAATTCGACATTTTGACCGGAGATGAATTTACCGACCGGGGTTAAATTCTCGACGTAATTGATAAACAAACTTATTTCTCTGTAAAAAAAAACAGTAAGTCCTTCCGATGCATTCCAGAATTATGACATCAACGTCACCAGAAAACGATCGTTTTTCGTTAACCTTCAAAGACAAATGTTTAAACGTTTCCTACACGCGAGAGACATCCGAGTCCTGCAAAGTGTTTCAGTAATGTATAAATTATATGTATATTACGTGGTTTCTCACACATTTAATTTCGGGAAAATTTTTTGAAGTGTAAAAATTTCCTACACTGCCCGAAGCATTTCGACAACCTGGCCTTAATGACTTATAAGTCTGTCTAATAAGTGTATTAAATCTTGGCGGTTTCACGGGGAGAATCTTATTCAAAGATTCGTTTAACACGAAAATGTCGGTGTTACATGAAAAATTTTAAGGCGTTTTTCTTGATATCCGTGTAAAAAGTAAAACGCAAATTATAAAAATCCTCGTTTAAAAATATTCGTGTTAAAAATAAATCACGTAGTTCGATGTTAAAAAATGTGCTAAAAATAATTCACGTAAAGAAAGTTTCCTGTCAAAAAATATTCTGGTTAAAATTAAATCACGTGAAAAGAATTCCCCGTTAAAAAAAATTCATGTTGAAAAAATCCGTGTTAAAACATTTTCATGTTAAACGAATCCGTGTTAAAAATGTGCCCATTTGCATGGTACATTTTGAGCCAAAATTGACTATAAGAGAAAACTCAACTTTTTCCCGTTTCACTTCTAAGGTTTATAATAATATGTTGACTGTCGCACTTGAATGCATTTAATAAATCAAAAAACAAAACAAAAAACGTTCGCGGGGTAATGACTAGGTCCGACAAGTATCCGAAAATTATGCTGAAGAGTTAAACTTATTAATTATCTTCAACCTAAATATCATATGTATCTTACATCGTGATTCTGTTTATTTTTTGATTAATTTTCAATCGAAATAGTTCTGAGTGAAGAGTTCTAAGTGGTATAATAACACCAAAACCTATAAACCACACGTATATTTTATTTACATCATTCAAATTTTCTAATCAAATATTTGCAATCTAAATTCGTTGGAATTTTACTATGACAACTATTACTAGTTTTCAGTAAAAGTAATACACGTTTTTATCTTCAATTTACGTCGACGTAGGTTTAAAAAATGAATGACTGTAATTAATTTCACCCTTCGTCAGGATATCCAATAAAATAGCCCGATTTGGTCCGAAATTTGACCCAACTGTAAAAGCCAATCAGCCGCCGACAATAACATTTTTTACACCTACGTCGACGCAAATTGAAGTTAAAAACGCGTTAGCATACACAGGGGCTCATTTATATAGGTAATCACGAGCTCCTTTAGAGCCCGTGATTAACCTTAAATCTGGGTACTTGCATTTACATAAATGAATACACAAAAGACTTCACTGTAAAACCATTACTTTATACTTAATTCAACTAAAATAAATCCAGTTTTATTTGAAGTAATATTAATTCAGCCAAAGGATGTTCAGAAATTACGATCGTGAAGTCTGAAGTTGAAACATGTTCAAGCTGCCATCATTTTCTGCCATTGTTGGAATTGATGACATTTACTTGTCATTTTACATCCTCGTTTTTTATGGCTCATTTTCTTCAACAAGGCCTGTTTGAGTTTTTGCTTAATTTGTGGCGAAATATCAATAAATTTCATGATTTCCATCATTTGTTTGATTTCTTGGATTGTTTTCGATTCCTGTCGTCCAGCCGTATGATACTGAATATACGAGTGTACATTATTTCCAAGGCGATTGTATCCAATCAGATCCCCCAAACCATTTCTAATCAAAAGAAGTCCCAAAATAAGTCTACATATTGAACTCATCATTATTTATTTTATGAACAATATAAGTTTCTATGCGCTGTGAAGTAACTTTAGGAGGAATTTTATTTATACTGTAGCCGGCTAGTTTATATATAATTTTATGTTACAAAATGATTATGCGGGGTTACGAAACGGCGTTATGCATCTGTTCGACTCATCGAGAACCTAAGTATATAATATCAGGGTATTCAATGTGATATTATATTTATGGATAATGTACGTCTAATTGGTCTACACGTCTTATTGGGTATGATCGATGCATAACGCCGTTTCGTAACCCCGCATAATCATTTTGAAATATAATGTTATACAAACTGTATATAAACTAGGCGGCTACAGTATAAATACAATTCCTCCCAAAGTAACTTCACACCGCATTGAAACTGATATTGTTCATAAAATAAATAATGATGAGTTCAATCTGTAGACTAATTTTGGGGCTTATTTTGATTGGAAATGGTTTCGGGGATCTGATTGGATACAATCGCCTCGGAAATAATGTACACTCGTATTTTCAATATTATGCGACTGGAAAACAGGAATCGAAAGCAACCCAAGAAATGAAACAAATGATGAAAATTATGAAATTTATTGATATTTCGCCACACATGAAACAACAACTCAAACAAGCCTTGTTGAAGAAAATGGGCCATAAAAAACGAGGATGTAAAATTACAAGGAAATGCCATCAATTCCAACAATGGCAAAAAATGATGGCCGCTTGAACATTTTTTAACGCCAGAATTCACGATTGTTATTACTGAGTATACTTTGGTTAAATTAATAAAAAAAATGTAGTTATTTAACTGCTTCGAATCGATGGTTATTAACATCGGCGGTATGTTTATTCAAAAATTGATTCTAACAATATATGAGGAAAGCAAATGAAAGTTGAAGACTTTTGTGTTCACTGTGCGTACCTATTAATCGCGGTAATCAGTGGTAAAATAGAACCAAAACTTTAATCCCTCATAATGACACCCAATGAACATCTATTCAAAAACAAACTGAATGATCTGGTTTGATCTTTCCTTTTTTGGTATCCAACTTTATGCAATTTTTGGAGAATTATTATGGACTGGGAACAAATTAAAGGCTGTAATCAGTGAAAAATGAACAAATTGTATGTTCGGCATCATACTCTGTAGTCATAATAGTCGATTATCGTTTCGAATTGAAAAAATCAATCAGTTGCACGCCTATTACTTAATTTACGGAGGTCTGGGTAGTATCATAAAATATTGCTAAACAACTTGTCCAAACTGGACAATGAATATCAAAATAAGCAAAAATAACATGAAAAAATGTTTTTGCAGTTCACAAATTTTAACCTCCCAACGTGTCGTTCCGTACGGTTCATTTGACATTCGTATGTAGCGTGCTCTTCTTCATGAATCGATACCGCATTGTACATAATCTTTTGCGGTCGTTGACTTATTTGAGCATTTCTATTAGAAATTGAATGTATAATAAACAAATAAATTTCTGTCTTAAACTTATCCGAGGAACCTACCCAGCCTTAACTCCCAGGGAGAACCCTGTGTCTTTTAGTCACACAAGGGCCTTTTTCTGGCGATTTGACGTGTAAGACCACCGAAGTATAAATTCCTCCAATATTCAAGACTATCGGCTAGGCCATCGGAAATTATAAATTCCGCTCTAGCGTCACCATGTCCAAACTTTTTGATAGTTAAAAAAATCACAAGGTCCGAATTATCCAGAACCGGGATTATCAAACTCCCAACTTGTTTTATTCAACTGGACATTTTTTCAGCGGCCTATATTCCACCCCTACAAATTACCTCTTTTATAATATGTCTGCATTAAATATGTCACAAGAACATGTCATTTAAAATACCAAAACATGCATTAAAATCATTTTTCTACCCAATCAGTATCTTTTTAAGCATGTCACCATTGGTTATTACCAAGTTATGAAGTTATATGTGCTGATGAGGTCACAAATGTGTTCAAACTGGGATCCACTAAAATAATATATTTGCGGTTGCACAGCTTTATATTGACCTCATTGGTAATTCACGGGTTATGTCGGAATACGCTTTTCTATGTTCAATAGTCGCTATCCAATGCATCCGTGCCTTATCAGGGTCCAATCAGAAGTCTACCTAGAACAATCCATTCTTAACCGCTGAAATCTCATTAACTTTCCAAAATGCTGAATAAGTCCACGTAAATGCTGTCTCAGTCTTTTTTTTGTTTTACGTCGAGAAGGAAAGCGTCATGGAGATATACCGTATGGGGGAATGTGCGCCAGCGCGGCACAATTCTTTCTTATTCATGTAGAGGTTATACAGTCGGCAACACAGATTTTGGGCTTTATTCAATGTGAAATCAGCAATTTTTACACAAAAGAATCATGATATTTTTCTATTTTACTTGTTGGCTCATTCCTGGACATCCAACGTACGGTATAATACCGTCGGTATTGATTCTTGAAATACCTAGCATATACCTGGTACATTTTTGTGAGTTTGGCTTGACTTATCTAGTATGGGAAATGGGAACGAGAACTCGTTTTATTTACCGCGTCATGGGACTGATTTTACCGGTAGGTAACTTATGCCGCGATATTTTGGTAAACAAAAAGTTTTGCTCAAATTGCGTAGGTCATAAAGTTAGCTGGTGTATAAGTGGAAAAGTGTCCCGGAAACATATGTTGTTAACGCCAGAATTTTTAACTTTGGTCCAAAAAGGAACCAATTTGGAACTAATTTGATGCCAACTAAGGTGGTCTTGACATAAATATCCTCTAAAACGAATTTCGTTAAGGATTTGGAGAAATGGAGACACAATAGTATACGGTATACTGTATACCACATCGATTCTAAACTATATAATTTCCAAAGTGATTTATCAGATGAAAAATGCATCGTGTTTTAAAGATAAGTCTTCAAATCCTTAGTCAGGCTTTTGGACCCTCGAGATAACAGCTGCGGCAAATATAATCTGATCACAAATGATAAAGAAACCGAAACTTAAAACGCCAATTGATCATTTTCATTTAGATCGTCTGCTATGTTCTATACATTGTTGCATAAACACATTTTCATTGTTTTTATTGACGAAAAACAACAGTTACTCAAAAACATTTCTCAGAGCTGTTAGGGTAAAATCCTAGTTGATGATATAGTAGGCCGATTTGTTAACGTAACGTTTTATCAGATGAAAGGTTGAACTACCTTGTATAAAACAACTTATTGTATAAAACAATTCTGAGGTCCTTCTGAGTTCACCATCACATGCTACATTGCTCTTAAATGTGAGGATTGAAAAATTCGAGATTTCCCGGTTTCTACCAATAAAAGGTTGCAAATTGAATTTACCGCCCTCTACAGATATGTTTTATAAGTCCGAAACCTCGAAAAAAAGAACAATGAGTGTCGACTTTGTTCGACTTTCAAAAAATCGTATAAATTCCTAAAATTAAATTAAAGGACAAGTATACTACCTACTGCATTTTAGGTCTACCCATTATATGACAAAAAGACCATGATTACATAACTAACAGTTGGAGATGAAAAATTATCGATAAACTATTGATAATTACAAAAAAAAATATTACAGAATACACACTTACATGCCCTTAAGAGTCTAAGTTCTGGAGATAAAAACTTCAGAAACTTGACATTAAGATTAAGGACAATACCAAGTACTTTTTCAAAATAAATTCGGCAGTTAGATCACTTACCGTATGATCCTCGTTCAAGCGTTATGTACTCTAGTTGTTTTCTGAATAAAATTGTGTCAATTCCTCTAATATATCAAGTGGAAAATAAAGTAAGGGTATAATATTTGCAGAATTGTAAAAATACAATATAGTATTATAAAAATTATGTTTTATTTTGTTAGCGCCTATAAAAATAAAAAAAGTTTTACTCAGCATATAAGTATACGAAGGTAGTTTTTTCAACTCGACCCTACAAAGCAGCTTATATTTTTTGAAAATAATTTCGCAAGATAACTGCGTAGGGGTGTAGACTACAGCGTTGTACTGTTTTTGTGGTACAACCAAATGTAGTTTGAAACTTTTGTGTATTGCAATACTATTTAAGACCCACTCACTACAGTCCCGACCTTCAAATTGTGCAATTTGCGTTTCCGAAAAACGTGCACAAATTGGCAGTCGTGCACAATTTAGCAGTCGTGCACAATTTGGCAGTCGTTCATCATGGTACACATAATAACTCAAATTTTTTTACGTTTTTTTGTTTAACTCCGTCGTCAGACAACTTTTTACTTTTTATATTCGGATTCAACTCGGAAAACTCTTTCATATAAGTCTAAATTTGATATAGCTAAACGTACGGTGAAGCAAATTAGCATTTTCGGTCGATGCACAATTTAGGAGTCTGGATTTTTATTTGGATTATTTACAATTTAACGCTTGAAAGAATTTGTAATTTTAACTTTGCAAATTTTTTGACCATATTTGTCCAACAAAACTTTCGCTATTTTCGAACTAATACCGGATGTTTTGCCGTAATTTTGGTAAAAATTCCAAAAAATTATGTGTCAGTGCTATTTTACCCGACAATGGGCCCAAAACATTTAAATATATTAAACAAAATTTCCGAGGGTGTTTTCGAGTTTAAAATGTATACAAAATCAATCTAGGTGGTCGTTTGGAAGTAAAAATAAGATATTAGTTTATTTGATAGGCCTAACAAATGAAACAAATGCACACTTTTAAAGTCGTTTGGTAAAACATTGGTCTGGAAAATGTGCACAATTTGAAGGTCGTTTGCAAAAACATCGGTCTGAAAAAACGTGCACAATTTGGCAGTCACGTAAATTTTCCTGAAAAAGTGCACAATTTGGCAGTCGTGCACAATTTGAGGGTGCACAATTTGAAAGCCGGGACTGTATTTGGAAAATTTCGTTGAAATGTACCACGCATGTTACAACGTTAAAAAGTTGGGTACTGGTTCAATTAAAAAAAAACAGGATTTTCACTTTCACAATATTAAGTAGTTTGCTTCTACTGGAAAGATTGATCGCTTTTGCCTTTATTAAAAACCAATTTGGTTGAAGGCCGAAAGAACTCGTTGAATTTATTTTTACTGTATGAATCTCATACAAGTCTTGCAAATTAGGTTAACATTGGGGTTAAATTTCGTGTACTACTTTAGTCCCAATGTTGGTTGATTCCGAAAAAAACTTTCAGATACAGCATATACCGTATTGTCGAAATAACAAGATAAGTGAACAAAGAGTAAAAAAATACAAACAAGGGTAAAAATCAGATATTTTTTATTGTCAGGAACAAGCTAAACAACTAAGAAAGCAATTAATCTCGACATACCTTCAGCAGCTCTTGTCCACGAAAGGGTTTACAAATACCATTTATATATTTTTGTAACTTATTCTAAATATAATTCACGTTTCGAGTGTCAACAGCTGGTACCAGTACTATCATTAAACTTATTTAACAAGTTATGCTGAATCTAGACTGGCAAATGAACCGCTGTGATAACCAAAGTCTAAAAAATAAATTTTTATAAATGTAAACCCTGGTCCAATGAGTGATCCTTCCAATAGATGTGATTTTGTGTCGGCAAAATCCAAGATGGCATCGCGAGTTATTTCATTAAATGTTATCAAAAATTGGGATCGAAGTTCCGTCCCAAATTTTTTACCATCCCGATTAGAGTGTCCGCCAATAACCCAAAATACAAGTTTTTAGCGACCCCAACTGGTGGCCAAAATAACTCCAAATATTACTGAAAAGACATTCACCTATTAATATTACATCTGAATATGTTTCGTGTCAAAAAATATCCGTGTTAAAATTTACGTGTTAATAAAAAATGTTAAAAATACGTGTTAGAAATGGCATTTTTGATCCCTAAGCGGAAGTCCATTAGTATTTCCAAAGGCAGAGTTCAAGTTAATGGGCTCGTCCACCAAAATAAGGCCACAATTTTTGTTCGACATTTCGGCTTTTTTTGGTTGAGCTCTTATTTGTTTGAGCAGTTTACTAGTGGGACATAATCTTAGGTTAATCTTTGGAGGATCGACAAACGTAAAATTAGAATTTAAAAAAGAGTTTTTAAAAGCTTGTTGATGAACTACACCACCTACCTACGTAACTTAAAAAAACATTTAAAAAAAGCTGTTGAGTTACGTAGGTAGGGCGTAGGCGGAAAAGTTGCCGCGATCAGACTGTTAAATTACGTGAATTTTGTGAGGTTACGTGGTGTTAACTTACGTCGGTAGGTGGTGTATGTTTGAAATGTGAAAAATACGAAGGCCGAAAAGTTTTAATAAAAGTTTTCAAGATAACTGCGCAGTCGTAGGCAGAACAAAAAAGTGCACAAAATTAGTCTAAAAAGACATGATGTTGATAATAACTGTGTGCAAGATACCTGCGCAAATGGTGGAGATCTATCAATTTGAAAAAAATAATTATAACATTTTTATTTCAAAAATTTTTTTCAAGTAATTCAGTACCGTCAAGAGTTACAATGTGGCGACCCCAAGTTCTTATCAGCGAAGTGCATCGGTTTATTAATTAATCGATTTGGATCATTTAAAATTTCGTCAAACCCGCCATCTCCGACGACGTCTACCGATTTGCATTTTGGTGGAATATTGATAAAAATTCTCGGATCTTTCTTTACGCCATGCGTTGGTACCATCAATGATAGATCACCAGTTTGATCATTTAGGAACATGCAAATTGCACAGCTTTGACGGCGCACAACAGTTAACACGCTTTTTTAAATCTTGTTATTTTATACACGTTAAAAATAAGTTTTTTTTTCATGATGAAAATAAGAAATTCAAGATCGCTACCTAAAGCCAGCTGTCATTATAAGTCCAAAAGCAACACTGGCAATCATTCGAGAAATTCAAAATACATATAATCGTACACCACCTGGCGGGTTATTTTATTTTCATAAATGGTTAAAAAGCGTCGCTAACTGATCAGGACGGAAACCTCGATATGTGTTGGTCCAGAAAGTGGTAAGATAACCCAATCTTGGTAACTTGTAGTAATATTACCCGACAGGTGTTGTAGTTTGGGGTAATTAAATAAACCAAAAAGCCAAAAAAAGTCTTAACTTTTCCGAATTTCCCATTACGTATACGAGGACTGTAATATCGTATTACAAGCCACGCGGTGAGTCATTTGCGTGGCTAAATGACGCTATCCAATAGGAGGCGTCTATAAAAAATCATGAGCCAATAGGCGTGGCTTGTAATTCAGTTACAGACCCTCCGCGCGTACGGCGCTGGGGTCTGTAACTGCTTACTATAGAACTTATAGCTCCGGTAGAAAAAACATAATTTAAACATAGTTCGTATTTTGAACTTCAATCTGAAAGTAATATTGTGGATAAAAGAACAGGATTATCGAAGAAGAAATTAAATAAGAAACTAGCTTAACACTGGGGTTCTGGAAAGTTTTCTAATATAACTCCGTAAAAAACTTGAATTATAAACGAAAAGTTATTAATTATTGAAATTATTAATTATTAAAATTATTAATTATATTTTATATGTTTTAATAATTAATGTTAGCCTTAATAATCTTTGCGCTATACACATGTTAGCCGAGGCATACTTTTTGAAAGGATGGAATTTGTGTTTAACGGAAACAAATTTATATACACCACCTAACCAATTATGTTGACCAATTAGACTAACATAGTGAAAAACTATAAACATAACTGGGTAGGGCGCGGGTGATTGTTAAGTCAATTGGGTAGGGCGTGGGCGGAAAACGAAGCTCATTTTAATAACGGAATTTTGTTGACATATCTGGATGGGTGGTGTATATCATATAGACTATATATGGCATCCGCGGGACAAGAAAGGAAGACCTCATCCAGGATCGTGAGTGTTCACTCCCCGGGCACGTTGTCCCGGGAAACTGTGTGCCTTTCCGTTTCCCCAGAAGTTAAACAGAAACTGTGTAGAACCCGACTGAATGCTCCAGAAAACGCGTACATAACCTCGGCAAATGAGCATATGACCTTCAACATATTCGGGTGGACCGGAAACACAATGCACTTTGTCTAAATCAATAAAGGGAGATGTCCAAATTTGCGTCTCAGAATTTTTGTATTCTCTGGGATCCTCTCCACTCAGTTTTGTCCTTGCTCTTGATTTTTGGTCAGAATTCGTTATTCGACTCGGATTCTGACCGCGGATCAACAAAATACTGCACTTTACGATGTCCACCTTCCATATTTGTATTTTAGACACGTTTTTTGTACGATTTAATTTGATCAAATCTCAATTTAACAAAGAAAACAAAACAAATATAATTTTAATTATATATATATCATGAGTAATTAACGAAATAGGTAAAATTCGCGAATTATTCTAGATAATTAGAGAAAAATCGAAAAAATAGGCGTAACCAATTAATGGAATAACGGTTCAATTTGATATAAAACAAATAATAATAATAATTTATTTCAAAAAATGATTTTATAACATTTTTCCTTGGTTAGTTATTCATTTTCGTGGACACCTTACTACTACGAAGAACTTGACGGGATTGAGTCATCTACCTGACCGTTTTTCATCAGCCGGTTATCTGCCCGAAAAAAATTAAATTTCCAGAGAACACAAACTAGTCGAAACCAAGGCTGGGCACGAATTGCATTTGGTACATGGCTTGATTTGGCTTTTATAGCCAAACTTTTTCAATAGAGCAAAAAGGAAAGCCAAGCCAATGAAAATGCCTGATTGTGCCAAGCCCTGGCCATAATATCAATTAACGATTAGCATTGAGCCGTTCATCGTACAATTTCCCGATTTTTAGGGCAAAACGTGATGCGGCTCATCATGCTAGGCGGCCATCCAGTGGGCGATGCTAATGCACTCGAAAATAGGGTGTTAAAAGGCCCATACGATATTTTTTTTTTTGATGTTTGAAACGGTCCCTGTTTTACATAACGAGAAACGTATTTTGTAATTCCATTCATTTCGCGCGCGATTGTAGCGTCAGCTTTCGGACAAACTAACAAACGACAACTTTATTTTGTTTTTGTTTTCTTTTTTTTCCAATCTAGAAACTCTTGGCATTTTTCCTGCATTTTGTCGTGTAGTATTTTGTTGTGTATGGCTCATACTGTATGACTCATATAGTATGATAGCATAATGCCGCCAAGGAATGTAAATTCAACCACGTTGCTTCCGACCGAAGACTTTAGAGTTAGTACTGAAAATTAAATTTGAATACGTCGGAGTCTCTAGACACATTTATGCGCATTTTATATTTGGACTTCTTCGAACACTCGTCTGTTAACCCACAAAAGCCATTCGGACCCGAATTGCTTAATTTGCATTTTGATTGAACATCTGAAAAATTCGGTGCGTATTAGAATTCGGCATGTATCAAAGGTAGGTCCAGACCAGGGCTCGGCATATTTTGTTTTCTTTTTTTGGCTCGGCTCGGCTTTTGAGCGCAGAATTTTTATCTGAGCGAGCCAAAGCGAGCCAATTTTGCCGAGCCCTGGTACAGACTCCCAAATTTGAAGTCCGTAATATGCAAGAAACTTTATTTTTATTTTTTTAAGAATTTCAGTTTAAAACTAAAAATTAAGCTCGGTCAATTAAGCTCAATTATTTTTAACACTTCACCGAAGCTGTTCGACTTTAAATGGCGAGAACCTTATAACTTATAAGTTTCAGTCTATCACCCTAAGAATGCTAATGAATATAAAAAGCCCTCCTTTTTTGGAAAATTAGAGGGTGATACACATCAATAAGTTTTCATTCCGAATACTCTACTCGTTTGAATTGTTAATGAAAAACGGTGATAGAATTTGATTATGAATCAAAAACAGACCCAGCGCAATACATTTCCATGTGTTTTCTGAATATGAAAAAGAACAGTGTGGCATTTTTGTGGTCTTGTGGGTCCCCGGAATGTCCTCAAAAATATTGTCTACCGTTATGTTCTACCTTACTAAAATGTCATCGCGCAAAGTTGCATATTCTTCAATAATTACGAGTTTACAACTTTGAACAATAGAATGTAATTAAATTTAGATAAGGTTATTACCCTGAGTCTGGGTGCAACAATTAGACTTCAACTTCGTCACCTTTATTTCAAATGGCATTTTGTCAATCATAATAAATCTCGATAATCCCGGTGCTTCCAAAAACCGGAAAGTACTGGTCAAAATTTCATTTCTAAAACGAATTTTCCCTTTATTTTGTGATACTGAGCTTTATTTGAGTTTTACTTTCTACGAGTTGTACCAAATGAGCCTTCTATGATTGTCGGATTCAACCATTTTCCAAATGAATCGTTTCCGTTTCCTACCATTTCCGTATTTGACCTTTTAGAAAAAAATTCTATTTTCTAGTAAAAAGTATCTGTCATCGATGATGTCAACTCATGTCCATTAACTTTCAGACATATTTTGAATCTTTTTGGCACCAAATTTTCTCCGCGGGTTTTTACCGCAATCTGTAGTCCCATGCAGACTGCACTGTGTTTTGAAAATCCCACAATTTGGCGGTAGCGGACGTCGCGCGGACGTCGATGGGTTCAGAGCGACGGCCGTCCGACGTCGATGAGTCTCAAAATTAGTCGGACGTCGACGTTCGTCGGTAGCAGTTGTCGCATTTTCGGAACACTGGTCCCATGAAGATGCACCTGATATTTTTTTGTTATTAATAAAAATGAAACTTAGAAATTATTTAAAATATTTTTAGAACATTTTTAGAATATTTTTAGAATATTTTTAGAATATTTTTAGAATATTTTTAGAATATTTTTAGAATATTTTTAGAATATTTTTAAACATCATTTTAATCATTTTCGAAAAATACAAACAAGGTGGTCTGAAGGTCAATGTTTTCGACCGTTATAGTACCTACTAAAACATAATTATCCACTGTTTTACAGAATGACTACTCGATTAGCCAGCCTACTTAGGCGGTACTAAACCACTAATGGAGAATCTGTTTACAGCTGGCGCGACCAATGCAATAAACCATTTAATATAAACGAAAACAAAACAAAAAAAGCGTGCCAACAGTGACGTTTGAAGGCACGCAAGCTGACGTTTCAGATACGGAAGTACATGTTTCCATCTAAAATGAATTTTTAGGCACTTTTTCCCTGGTTGATTTATTTGTCTGACAAGGGCCCGTGACTAATGTTTATCTTCTCTAATGATCACCAACGCTTCAGTCAGAGTCACACGTCAAAGTTACCTAAAACGGCGCGGTAATTTTTTTTTTTTTTGAGGGAAGAGAAAAATCAAGTGCTTCAAGTTTGAGAGCTGTTTTCATATGCAATGGGTCCCTTACTTTGGTTCGCCTGCTTAGGCATGGTCACCAAGATTTGTTTTTGTTTAAAAGTACGGCAATAAATGAATGTATATATTTCCTCATCTTTTGGATAGTTTTTTAAAGTTTTTTTGTAACTTTTTTTCAAAATAGCTTTCTCTCCAGTATTTTCAATCACGTCTAAAACGTTTTTAGAAAAAAAATATTTAACTACCAGAACTTTTTTGATTATTTTAACGTCGAAATCTTTGAAAAAAGAAGACGGCCATTTTAAAGTCATATTTGAACATCAATACGCGTTCCGTAATTTTCACGCCTACTTTTTATTACACCGTTAGAAAATAACGACGTAGTGCGTAGGTATACAATTTGTAAAAATAACGAAATCTACAACAAAGATAACAGCGCACAAATTATTTTATATCTGTTTAATAGATGAAAAATTAATGTATAACAAAAATTTGTTGACCTCGCGATAAGTGGGCGCACTTGCCAAAGTGAACCAAAAATGTGGCGCCACTTTCGAAATGGATCTGGCAATCATGATAGATGCTAGTGTCGATGAGTTCGATTTTGCCCGACAGACCGAATTTGCCCGAGATATTGTCTCTTTTTTACCCGATGTTGGCGGCAGCGTTCGGTTAACCCTAGTCCCCTTTAGTTGGCAACTGTTCAAACCGACTAACGCACTTTCGGACAATCTGTCGAGAGAAGTGGCAATTGATCTACTTGAAAAGTAAGACAATACTTAACGTATTAAAAAAGTCTACAATTAGACAAATACTTTGGACAAAATTAAATAATTTGAAACAATTTGAAAAAAAAAATAAAATAAAGGTATTTCGAAAAGTTCAAATAAGTTTTAATACACAGGGTTACACCCCGTTATGTTTCACTTTTTACCGCCCGTGCTTTTATGTTTCACTTTTTCAGAAAATATTTTCCCCGAATACATATATTTATATGTTAAACCCTACGCCGTTATGTTTCACTTTTTTCCCGCTCGAGCCATTATGTTTCACGATTTTTTTTTTGTGAAACATAACAGCGCACCCTGTGTAATTGAAAATTAATAATAATTCCGACTAATTTTAACTAATCTTAAGCAATTTCAAATAATTTCAAATAATTTCAAATAATTTCAGGCAATTCCAAATATTTTGAAAAAAATTCTACGGCAGTTCCCATTATTCTAAATTTAAATAATATAGCCAGATTATGTACGAAAAGAGGACGGGGAACAATATGCCATTGAAAGATGTCATCGAAAACGTAATTTTGGAGAAAGTTTTTGATGAACATAGTCGACCAAGTAGCAAAAAAGTTGTCATCTTATTTCATGGTGGGCAACGAACTCAATCTGATAGAAGGACGGTTAAATCATATTGGAATAATGGGAAGTGGTCTGACTGATGTTTTTTATATTTATCCTGCGCCAAACAAGTGTGCGATAAATTACATTTTATGGTTTTTGGAGATTATTTTATAAAATAAGTTCAATAATAAATTTGATACAAGAAATGGGATTTTTTTCGCAAAAAAGGGACAGTCAAGTTTTGGAGCTAGTCAAATTACGTCGATTTGATTACTCAAAAGTTTATCTGTGCCATCGGGCCGCCTACTGAGCTAGACAGTTGGAAACGGTCAACCTACGCAAAAAGAATAGTTTTCTCTGCGACAGCTGTATCGTAGGAGGTTCGTCCTAACGTAGGCGCGAAAGAAACTCCAAGGCTTTGACTATCGTATCGCAATTTTCTCATTTATACTAAATGTACCGGTGCCGTTTTTAATGTCCTATGGCGAAGCAGGATTGTATTTTTTCTTCTATTTTAGCTGAAAACTCAAATTAAGCTGACATTTCATATTTTGAATGACCATACTATCAGTTCCAGTTGAAAACATTCCCTTCGTTATCTCAGTAGGAATTGGAGTTGATGATACTAAAGAAATGATGAAACTTTCCGAGAACCCGTGTTTTGTTATTTCGTTACCTTCGTGGGCTCACTTAGACAACTCGGGTTTAACTCTTGTACAACAACGTCTCTGTGATATTGCACAATCCCAAAATGGAGGTCCAAAATATAATTTTTTCAGACGAAATTTCGGAATTACTCGAAAAATTTAGATCTAGAATTCTTATGTACATTTTTTGTGCAATTATCAAGAATCTAAAAGTGAAAGTTATACGTTTCTAATACCCAAATTACTCTGCAGGCCCTGTTACTCTGCTTTGTTTTGGATCTTTTTATAAGATATTTCCACAAATTCAAAATGTTGAAAAACATGTTTCAAAACTTTCACCCGATGGCGGAAATTCGTCACCAATTGGATTTCCTATTTGCTCTGCAGCGTTTAATATTCTCATTGATTATGATGGAAAAAATCGACAACTTCTGAAAGATCAAAAGGATTTCACAAACACCGCTTTAGAAGGTTAGGAGTCGCTGAGGGCATTTTCATGGCGGATTTTTCGCCAGATTATTATTTTTTTAAATGAATAATTTCAAATTTAATAATTAATTCAATTTAATAATTTAATGATTAATTTAATAATTAAATAACTAATTTGGGACAAATTTGTGATCAAATAATATTTGTAGAATATTAATTTTATAACTTATTCCATGATTTATGTGACAGTTTTGTATTCGAATTTTTTATAATGGGATAAACGTCTGTTATGGCCCATAACTTATGGGAGGAAGGACTGTTCACAGTCGAACATTTTACATTTTTACTAGGTCTGGCATTTTCTGCTCGCCATATGTTCGCTAACGCCGACCAAAATAAATGGAAGAACGACGAGAACTATTCCGGCCAGCCACTTCGATTCTTCAACGGCCATACGCCCCAATCAAACAGTTTCAATTTAACCACGGACACCCAAAAGTCGACTAATTCCAAAATTTTCGAAGCTCAAGAAATGGCACTTTGCCCAACATCACGGCTGGAGATTGACGAGCTGGACCACGTGGCATTAATTTACCAGGTGGGCGACGCTTGTGGTCAACCAATCGTGTCCACTCGCATGGGTAAACTAATGCCACGACTGAAAGGCTTCAGCAGGGTTAGAAAATATACACTTTATCCGAATAAATTTTTCTTGTGTAATTCTAAATGTTTTTGCAAATTTCGAATTTTTAGAAAACTTTGCAAATTTTTGGCTAAAAGTAAAATTTAGTAGGTAAATTGCGAACCCAGAGAATTAGGTTGAATAAGGGCCGTAGAGTATTTGGCCGCAAGCCAGGCGTGGCAATTTTGGGAATTCAATGTGGCGTTGAAAGTGACACAGAAAAGGAGCAATTCAAAAAAACTATCGAAAACATGAATGGCAAAGTTGTCAAAGTTGAAACACTTCAGTGAAGCGTTGTAAAAACTATACGTAATTTTTTTTTTTTCAAAAAATTGCAATTAGTAAATTATAAAACAAAGAGCAAATATGATTTTAATGAAAATATGATTTTCGAAAATTTAAGTAATCATATGGGGTATCCCCATAAAGGTACCTTTGAAAAAATATCCTCAAAAAAACGTTCTTGAAAAATGAGTTGACACTTGTTTCTGGCTTTTCTGAAATAACTTCGTCTTCTTTCCTAAAATTTATCTTGAAAAAGTGACCTTCTCACAGGGACTCTATTGAAATTTTCCTATAGATTTATGGAGAGGTCTGGTAAAATTCTAATAATCACCATTGCATTCCTTATGCTCGAATACCCCCGAATTTATTATTTCCGCTAATTTACGCCGCTTAAAAAAGCCCATTACGAGATTTCGTGCATATATGCACGATGTGACCCCTACATGTTATATGTCGACCCGTGTCCCTTCGGAGTTAACCTAAAATAGCGTTTTCCCAAATGTAAAGTTAAAAAACACGACGAAACGGTGCTTAAATTTTATTGTTCAACGCATAACAAGCCAATTGAGGAAAATCTTATCGTGGTCCGTCAAGCAATATGTGAGTCAATCGGGGATCAAACATTCACGATTCGAAAAAAGGACGAAGTTGCAATTGACGTCGTCGTCAGCGCCTATGATGAGGAGCCCCGAGAACAGGCCGAACACATTGCCGACTTTTTGAAGAAATATCGAAAAGAAAGGAGCGTTGATTACCCAAACGAGGATGTTATTTTCAATATTTGGCATAAAGGAAGCGAAATGGAAACCGTTCGACCACAACGTCGCCAGGGTTGGTACTTTTCATCTCTTTATAATAATATTATATCTATATAGTAGTTGGTATAAATAATTTTTTTTTGTTTTTTAACTTGGAAAACATACCAATAAAGAAATGGCATCGAAATCTGAAGACGGCAATTCGGCGCAATTTAAAGCAGGACTCAGTCGACCTGGAAACCCTTTTGGATCGGGTCAACAGACACGCCAGTCAAGTTCAAGAGCGGGATGTTGGCCAACCAACCTCTCGACAGAAACGCATCGTTTTTTCGTTCAATGACGGACCTTCGGCCATGGTACCAAAATCAGTTTTAAAAAAAATTAAAATTTCGATCACCCGCCCTTGTTTCATTAAAATTTTGTGAAGCAAATTAGAAATTTTACATATTATGTACTTATCATTACATGTAAATGGAAAAAAAATCAGGGAATGTACTGAATCCGATATGCAACCTTTGCAAATGATTTGAAATCACTTAATTCTACCCCCGGCCACCGTGGGTCTTGCTAATTTAGTAATATTTGTACCCGCAAGATAGATTGGTATCGACGTAGTCAACTACCACGACAAACAAGACCCCAATTTAACATAAATTACAATACAGATGATGGTGGATTTGGTGGAATGCTCAATTTTCAAGGCGGATATCCGTCAATTACTGAGGTTTCTGATAGGTCCGAACCCGTTTCTTGGAATGCTTGGACCAATTTGAATCCCGATACTAATAAGTATCCAAATCTTGATCACGTTGAAGTATCTCGCAATAAAATTCGAAAAGGACCGAGTTCTTTCTCAGCACCAGAACAAAGCACTCTTGCTTTAGGCTACTATTTTGGCCTGATCACGTCCGGTTTAGTACCGACACACGGTGAAAAGAAGATACTGCCCTTAAAATTTTCGCAATAACATTTCGTGCGTCTTTGAAGGCCGTTTTAAACAACGGCACTCCAGACATCCCACATTCATGTCATGATATTTAATGGTTATAAATTATAATGGTTATAAATTATTATGGTTATATATTACAACTTATAATATACATGTAAAGAATAATTTATCCTATCACTGAAATTGGTACAAAAAAATTCAATGAAAATAACTCGAATTAGAGCCTTGCGTGGACCGCAATGGCCAGATTCGCTACGAAGTTCCGGAATTTTCACATTTAAATAGAGTGAGTAGACCTTACAACCGTTATCGAACTAGTAATTTACCACAATGTAATACATTTGGGACGGACCAACCGACAAAAACGGCTAATGTCAATTGCATCAAAATAACCAAGAATCGTCTCCATGGTGATAGGCGGGGTTCTACATTTAAAGTACATAAATTATGTAACATAATAATAAATACAGGGGTCGCTAAATAAGGCTTGGAGTTTTTAATTACGAACACAACCCTTATTTGGCAACTTCTGTACATCACCCTAATCTTCAACGCCATATTATTACGTAATTATTATAAATAACCTCTTATGTATTTAAAGAATAAATTTACCGTGTAGAGTCTATAACGAAATAAATAGGACCCTTATTGAAAGAGGACTAAGAAAAGTCGCAATTGAAATTTCAGTCTCTCAAAACGGCGGAATCACGCGGAAATCTTATTCGTTTACAGAATATGGAACATTAGATGAAATTTTGCAGAAACATAGAAGAGACTTAGGAAACTATCCACGTTGTGATTCACTAGTAACTACAACAAAAACTACGACAACAACGACAACTACCACTACAACAACTACCACTACAACAACTACCACTACAACAACTACAACTACAAAGACTACCACTACAACGACCACAACGACAACCTCTACAACTACCTCTACAACCACAACTACTTCTATAACCAGTACCTCACAAAGTTTCACAACAACACCCACATCATTTGAGACCGACGCCGATGTTATGGGTCGAACATCGGGCGAAATAGATGAGTGTTCTACGCTAGCTATGGACGACTGTGTTTTGAACCATGATTTTAAAGTTAGGTGTCCAAGGTAATTTTGAATAGCATTCTGATTTTCGAAAAAATTAAACGAGCCTCGGTGGTTCGTGAACTGGGCAGCCGAGGCGAGCTGATTTAAATTTGGGAATGAGAAAGAGCACCGTCTGAATCGATATTTTTGGGCGAAAGGATAATTCGCCAAAAAGTAAAAACGCTTATTCAGGCGGTGCCCCGCAAGCTAGTCAATCATAGCTCAAGTCTTTGATATATCCCCAAATTTAACATTGGACATCTATTTTGAAGATATCATAATTGTCGCCAAACTTACCTATCACATTCGCGAACAAATTCGAAGCATTTTGTGCAAACTGGACGACAGTGTTCATATCACGCTTCTAGACATTAGCACTGATGATGACGATTTCGGCACCCGGTTAACCGAAGCTACGTTTAATCAAAAACGAGATGAATTTTTAGTGGGTCTTGATAACATGACTGACCGAACTGATACCGGAAATTACGAGATAACGTCCATGGTTGACCAGCTAAGGAACGGATGTAACTTTTTGATGCGTAACCCTCAGGGGGAACTGTGTGACGTATTGGCGCACATGTTTTGTCAACATGATAGATTATGTCGGTTGTTCAAAAGGTTCTTCATGACCGGAATAACTAAGTTTATAAATATTATCTCTGAGTTTAGGTATTGTGGTATTTTGGCGATCATTCTACTGTAGGTCGTCAAAAAACTTGTATTTTGGGTGGTTTAGCGACCAAATGGTTATGTGGAAAGGACTATTTGGCAACCATTTGGTCACAAAGTCATGTTTTGAAACCACTTGGCGACCAAATTGTGGCTGCCAAAATACCCAAACAAAAAAAAAATTCGCGACCACAAAATGGTTGTCAAAATTCCCTTCATAGGGTTTACTGGTATTATGACATCGCATTTTCCATACTATATACATTTTACTATGTAAAACAAATACATCCTGAAAATAGAGGTTTAACATCAGGTTATGAATCCTTCCAGTACATTTTCATGGATACGGATAACTTGGATAAATCGATCGCAGCAGCTTCCGACTACAATTATGACTATGCTAGTAATTATGACTCAAATACAGATTCGAATTCAGATTCAACAGATGCTATGACCGACGACTCAGTCGGTTACGATTACAGCAACAGTAATGACGAAAACAAATCTTTGCAAGACGACAGTACAGGAATTAGTTACAATTTATCATGAAAACAATCATATTGAGCACGTTTTAATGGACGTTATAATGCGACAAAAAACGTTTTTTTCAATAAAAGTTTTCTTGAAAACCGTTTTCTCTAAAAAACGAAGGGTGTATGCTCGTATCATTTAATTAACCTTTAAAGCAAGTATTGCTACACCCTATCTTGAAAAGGACGTGTTGTTCTTAAGGACCGGTCAAAAGCGTTGTTTACAAATAAAACTCGAAATTACGAAAGTGTATAAATATTATTTTGAAACTGGTATGATCTACATAGAGTTTTCAATTATTAAAAAATGTCATCATTTGTTAATCAATATTCATGAAAGTGAGAACTTTTTAAAATAGTTTTTTTTTCATAATGATGTTAGGCTTGATATCGTCATTTCTTTTTTTGTGCACGCACAAAATTGAAATTTTACCACAAGATTCGTCAGCACTTTTCATTACCGAAGAAAACTACAACACATTTTTAAATCAAAATCGAAAAAAGAAGGCGTTCATACTTTTGCAAGGGTCTCAACCTGCTGAGATGTTAGAAGAATTGGCTTTCTATTCGGTCGAGCAGCTCGAAAAGTTAACAAAACCGTGGCTTTCCATTGAAGTCATAAAGTCGGATGATGCTGACGAGCCAACACTAGGAAATTTCCTGAGCAATTATGTTGCGCAATATCTTTTCTTGACGGACGAACAGGAAAGGGGTTTGAAAGATTTCCAAATTTGGTGAATTAGAGTATATTTTGCCAAGTAAGAGTCGGGTCGCCAAATAACGGTCGATTTTTACTCGACAAAAACATTGCTCCAAATAAGGGCCGATTAAATAATTTAAACTTTTATCTTAAAAAGTCAAAAATATAAGGCAAAAAGTGATTAGTAAGTTTAATAATAACCCTATTATTTTTTAATGTTTGGTTGGCCAAATTAAAGTAGGATTTCTCAAAACATTTCATTTGCTGTTACGTTTATTAAGTTATACCCTATAACTTATAGGTCTTAGGGCTTAAGTTATAGCCTATAACTTATAGGTCATGATTAATAGCTCTAGTAATTTTGAGACGTTATTAAAGTATTTCATGATGTATTCTTTAACCCTTATAGTCACAAGCGCAGTATGACTACGCCGATTACGTGCATCAGTCAATTTGCAAAATGCCCGAGGTCAAACATGTCGAAGAAGGTATTGACGAAACACTTCAATGTAACGATATGAAGAATACGGTTTTTAACATTCAGATTGATAGAAATACTTTTTGATACACGGGATGTATTTTTCGGTTTCTTGTAGAATTTTAGGAGTTTTTTCTGGTCAAAAAGTATACTGAAAATAGACTGACTGAAAATAGTTTTTGTGACTTATTTGTGACTGAACCTAAATACTTCGAAAACTAACCGTTATATAGAGTGTTCGGTTTATTATCGATGCAGGTGCCCAAATGGAAAATCGTATGATTCTAGAAACCGCCGCTGTTCAATTGGCCTCTGCATACAAAGGCATGAGACTTTCGATAAATTATGCCGGAAAAAAACAGATCCGGAATGTCAACGCTCTTGAACCCACAAACAAATATAACAAATTCATCAAACATATTGAAGAGATGAGGAAAAAAATAAAGAGTCCAAGACTTTATAGGAAGTGGTCGAAAATCGGGATATACCGCTACCTGAGTCCAAACTGAGGCAATGATACCTAAATAGCATTTTCACATTTTCAAAATTTTCCTTGGACTTTGTTTGATTGGCTTTAGCCGAGATTTAGGGTCAATCTGTGATAATTATAAGTTATAATTTATAACTATTTGACGCGTTAGCGTTAGTAAGAGTTTCAAATACATGTATTTAAGTTTTTATGTTCCTATTTAACAACCTTGTTTGAGTGAATTAGATGATGCTCCACGATTATTGCAGGAGATGGTGAGTACTAGATCGCGGTCAAAAAAGAAGGAAATTTTTGCCTTGTTCACCACAGAACGCCGCTTGAAGGAGCTAAAGAGCGAGGTCATGGAGACTCGAGAACGACCTCGCTCTTTTCTAGACCAATTGGATATGACCGATGTTTTCACTTTTTATCTAAAAAACGAAATTGGCGATAGATCTGATTCGATTGGGTTTGATCAGTTTAATTTGGGCGCCGTCGTCGCCATGGAACACAAAAATGCCCAAGTTGCCGTGGCGGAAAAAGTACGCCAAACGTGCTCTAATTCACTAACAGGTAACACAAAAATAATATACATGGTAGCAAAAATAAGGAATAAAATAGCGAAAAAATCTAAAATTCATAATTACAATTTTTTAAACAACGTTTTCGCGATATAATGATGAAATCAGGACCCTAATTCGGAGCCTTATTTTAAATAAGTTATTAATTAGACGCTTCCTGCCTATATTTGGAGGGGTAGTTGATTCATGGTACCCGGTTTCGGGTGGTAAAAATAATCGACTGGTACATCATATTTAGTAGAAAATAGTAGCAGTACACATGAGGATACCAATCTACTATTTCTCACCCGAACCCTCATATCATCTTACCCATTTGAAGCCCGGCCCTTATGTTACGACCCTCATGTACGTTATTTATCTTAGAATCCTTCAAATTAATATTTAGGAAGCGAATGCGTTGGTAAACGTTCATCTGATGATTTTTCCGTGATGACGTGCGAAATGACAAACGCATTGAATTTAAAATTCTACTTGGACACCTCAATCAACATTCGTCCAATCCACTTAGACCACTATTCCCATATTATTTCTGGCGTCATCAAGAACTTTGCGTTTATGCACGCCGATTATCTTGACTTTAAGGGTCAAAACTCTATTGCTGTCTATGGTTACTCGAAGGCAGGGTTCCAAAATTTGTCCGAAAAAACTCCAACAGGAACTAGAGACTTAGTGACTATTTATAGATTTAATAATAGATGATTTCCAAAACACTTATTTGAGATGCGAAATTTTGACTTGGACAGCCTAAATTCCGCTTGAAAACGAGTACAATATAACTCCAAAGAAAAAAAAACGGAATAATTTGCAGAAAGACACACTAAGATTTAAATTTCAAAAAAAAAACTTAAAAATTAAGATATACCGTGTATACCGTGTTGCGGTCCTGAGACTGACGCGGTCATGCCGAAATAACGTTAAAAAGATAAGAAGATTGCCTGAACCGTGTGAATCTCAGGACCGCCATGGGATAAGAATCATTGGAACTCTGCTCCAAGGTCCGCAAACAAACAAAGTTCGAGAAAATTTGGGAATCGAGTCGCGAAGACATTTCTCTAAGTGGCACCAAAGAAGGTGTATTAAATCATGTGTTGGTCAAAATGCAAACAGCAGTTCAAAATCCTCGCGTGCCCAAAAACAACCCAACCGAATACGAAATGGCGCTTAACGATATCAAAACTCATTTTGATGAGTTAGGTGGGCACGGACAAGCTATCATTTTACGAGATGGCTCAGACACCCTATTTGCACGGAGACAACCGGGCGAGCCCAAAAATTATACAACGCCGTTTTTTGTGGCAAGCAGCGTTAGAAATTTCATTAATAAAGCACTCAGTCTCAACGAAGAGTAAGTCATTTTTTAAATTTAGGCTTAATTTTCAGGGGTGCTTATCCTGGCTTCGCTAAATAAGGGCCAGGTCGCCATTTTTTCAAAACACGAAACCGACCCTTATATGGTGACCTCCTGTACACGTTTTGAATAAAACTATTTTCTCAAAACAGATATTTTTAGCAATCCTGATGGGCGACCTTTTGAAACATTTCTGGAGCCGCTAAATTTTGACGTCCCGGCGGTAACAAAACGAATAACGGCGTTTATTTGTGATTTGAAGGATCTCAAAGATTTAAATCTGGTCAACGAAGACGTTTGCTTTTTTCAACGAACAAGTTCAAAGAATCCGACCTTGGACAAGTTTATCAAATTTAAGGGTGTCCATGAAGACGCTGACTGTTGCATTTATAACTGTCAAGACAGTAGGGTTGTTCGGTCCGTGAAAGCCACTTCTAAATGTCTTCAAATGAATCGGGAAATTTTAGAAATTGGATTTAGTGATAGAATTCCCTTAAATTGTAGCCTCACGGACTGATTTTTAACTAAGAAGGCAACCTGATAGGCTTGTTAGAAAGCAAAGATTGTATATTTTTGATGTACTTCATTTTACCTTTTAGGCACTACCGTGCGAATTGTATATTATTTTGTACCTGAAAATAAAATGTTTCTCAGTTTTATTACTCATATTTTACGGGCCAAACATCAATATGTGTATAATCATTTACGGAATCATATAATACTCCAAATTTGATCATTTTCGGAATCAATGGCTCAAAGACTTTGAGTCAAAGTATGTATAACTGGCATTAATAACTCACTGAAACCAAAAGTTCGAAAATCTTTGCGCCCCTACTACGGGTTCCCTAGTCATGATTTTTATAACGATGAACGCCCGGTAGCGCCTCATGTGAATTATTTTTACCTTTTGATTTATAATACACCCCTGCACCGTTATCTGGACAACATTTTTGCCAGAAAAACATTTTGTTCCGTAATAATGGCCAGATACCGGCCCTATAACCACCATTTTATAACTATATTCCACATTTGTAAGAGTTTTTGGCCAAACAGTGCGCTCTTATGGTGAATTTCTTATTACCTTGATCATTGCCAAATGAAAGTTAAAGATGTTTATATTGTCATGAAAAGTCATAAATTATTAGTCATTCTTTCAAAATAAAATATTATTTGGGTGCGGTTGTGCCCTCATTCAAAGATAATTGAAACTGACCAAACTGGTATTTTACTACCAGGTATATTGTTTTTCTAAGATTATGGATGATATGCGGCATATCATATCCCTTATTTTATAGGTCGCCAATCAATTATTCAGTTTATTTAAATATTTTTTAATTTATATTTGACGTTTCAAACGCATTTTACTAAATAACGACTTAGAATGTGCAAACTAATATTATTATTCTGGACTTTCTTCTATGTGACTAAAGGTATGAAAAAATATTCGTTAAAATAATGGTCCTATTTAGTACTCCCTGATTGGCCATTTTTAAATGTCCCACAGATTTTTTAACCACAAAAAAGCTTCCTAGTCTGAATAATGACTGTAGTATAAAAACTCTTCCAGCTTATTCAAATCTACAGAGGATACTCCCATAACGTATGGCTATAAGGGATGTTTTCGGTTTTGAAAACATTTATTTTGATTTAAAAGAGTCCGTTATAAACGTTTGTTATGGGAGCGTCCTTTATGGCCCATAAATTATGAGACTAAAGTCTGTAAAAAAACTTAAAAGAGAAATTTAGGCTTAAGTTCAAGCCAGGACGTTTTCAACTATCTAAATCAAAAAGTTAAAGACTCAACAGAAGACATGAACATGCTTTTTGGAATTGGGGAAGTTGGGGGAAAACCGGTAACTGAACTAAATCCGAATTCGCTTCTTCGTTCTATAATGTTTAATACACTACGAGTATCAAATAAAGGAAGCGTCCATGACCCGGGGTCCGTTCCACCTTTTGTTTCAAAATTTGCATTTAAAAAATAAAATAAAAATATTTCTAAAATTATTTATTAAATTTTCATCAATTTTATCTTGGATTAAAAATAAGCTACTGATGTGACTCAATGCTTGTTATCCAAATATTAAGCGTTAAAAAAAGAAATAGAAATTAATGTGAATCAGGCCCCAAGGTACTGTTCATTTATTCTATGTTTACTGTGCCTACCCGTAAATAAACACATATAAGGTGTACACCACATGTGCACTTATTTGGACACTTCGTCAGTTAAAAAGTGTCCAAATAAGTGCAAATTGTCCAAATAAGTGCATAGTGTGTAGGCGGAATAGCTGGAAAACTCGAATATTTTTTGTCCAAATAAGTGCACGATCGGGGCAAGTTCTAGACTGTTTAAAAGTTTTGTGTATGTAAAATAGGGGATTTTTTGTCCAAATAACTGCACGATCGGGCGGATTGTAGAACATTTCAAATTAC
>SCLG01000247.1:88022-111281 GCA_004367875.1 Oikopleura albicans
CAAATAAGGAATTTTGTCCAAATAAGTGCTGTCCAAATAAGTGCACATGTGGTGTATACTGTTTTTAGCAAATAAATTACAAATTACTGTAAATAGGGGGGTCTCACATTAAGGGAGGCCAATTTAAAGGACGTAATTCAAATTAAGAGACACGTTTTCCAAAAAGATTCAAATTAAGGGCGCACAAATTGGGCTGTACCCGTATTTGTCCGCTAGAAAAAAATCAGCAGACAAGGGTACACAGTGAAATCTCTTATTGTATACACCCTATACACAAATAACCATTTGTATACTGGATATAGTAATGAAATAAACATTCTTAACAACCTTATGATTATTAACTTTAATGTGATAAGTTATGTCATAAGTTATGAACCTTACCAACCTTATTAATAAGTTCATGAAGTCCTTGAGTGACGGAATGTGAAGACTATGTAAATGATTGGACTAGATCCAAAAACTGTTACATTCTAACGAAATGCTGTTTGTTAGGTCACTTATTTCAAGTAGCCATCAATAAATGATATACATCTACCCCATGTGATTTCAGAGAAAATTAAACTATCTCCATTAACAGCATGAACTCCTAATGACTTTCTGCAAAGCAATTTTTGAGGTTACTCTCAGACACATGTTACAAGAAAGGACAAGTTGGTTTCATGGATTAACTCTCATACACCGCAAACTGATATTTCAACGGAGCGGCATGCCCCGGCCGAGTGAGGTATTTTACGACCATTGAGCGTTGCCAAAACTTGTATTTTGGATTCTTTTGGCAACCACAAAATTGGTCGCCATTCATTATCTAAAAACCACCATTTGGTCGCCAAGTGTTGTTCAAAATAAGACTTGGTGACCAAATCGTATTTTAGGCACAACTTGGCATTTTTTGGTGAAAGAAGGTTGACAAAATATCTTTAACCGCCGTTAAGTTATCGATCCGTTTTTTCTTGGCGAATTCTTTTTAAGGCTGACTGACTACTATAGCCTGATAACTGCGCAAGAGATGTATGCTAGTCATTTCAACGTTATTAACTATTCTAGTTTTATACGGTATAATTGATCTCATCACCTTCCTCAGATGTTATTTATAGTTAACCCTAAATTGCAACATTTTCATTCACACCAAAAACCAAACGAGTTATTTTGAACAAAAAATCTCCAGCCGCTCAATCTATTATCTATTATCTTTTCAACGAATGTAACGCTAATTTTACAAAAATCAATTAATCGTGAACTGTCGCCGCTATGATGACGTATAAGTAACAGCTTTTATTTATTCACAAGTTCACTGGGTTATTGCATACCAAAGTGGTTTTATTTTTTTTTTCTTTAAATTATCTTTTCACCCCTAAATGCGGTTATCAAATACTTATCCGAAGACGAGCTTGGACGTTTGTCCGCGTTTGTTCAATAAAAAAACGTTTTCTCGGCCACGGTGCCATACAAGTGAAAATTCAAAATATCGTGTGACCAGCAACCGATTCTAAGATGTGTTACCGATGTTACATACTTTTTTTTGTTAACAGGTGATTGAATACGGTAATTAAAGACTTAAAATCTAAATGGGAAATTGACAAGGATTGAGTGGCATCCTGTGGATTGTAGCTCGTTACCCTATCGTGGCGCGCAATCAATACGATAGAAATGATGTAATAAATCAAATTTAAGTTGGGATCAGGCGACTAAGGATTGGGCCAGGTTTATCATCCTTGTGCGAAGACAACTATGGGTAAAAGTCTATGGGCTTCGATCTTTTTATAGTGCAGACCATAGATCAAAATGCGGACAAAACTTGATGACTTATTCTTCTTCAACCGCATGTTTAATTTGTGGGATTTCGTTTTCTAGGTAAAATGATTTCATATCTTTAAAAATTCCATATCATACAATCCCGAGAGTATTGAAGAGTACCGAGAGTTTTGAGAGTACCACGAGAGTATTGAAGGTATTTTATATACTGTATATTGATACTGTATTTTACAGTCTGTATATCAAAAACTTATTTTAGACTATAAAACAGGGCTCGGCACGCGGTTTATAAAAGTCATAGCTTACCTTGGCTTATGTTTGACGTTATGTTTGAACCCAAAAAACATTTTATGCTTCAAATAAAACATGGTCTATTTAAGTACAGTAGTGTATGGTTTATTTCAGAAAGTTATGCAGCAAAGCAACTAAGCGAAGGAATGTGATATATATATAGGCCTATGTAACATAGGCTATGTTCAATTTATGTTACCAATAAGAGAAGTTGAGTAAAATAGCAACAATTGCGTTTAATTTTTTTCTTGTAACATTCATTTATTTAAATGGATATTCCCGACTAGTTTAAATTCAGAGTTTTGGAACGGCATGAAACTGGCTAAAAATTAGTGAACATAAATTTTCGGTTTTTACTATAAATTTTAAGGTTTCTTGTTTTTCTCGCGATTTTGTGATTTGCGTGATTATTTCATTTTGTGATGGGTTTTTCGTCCAAAGGTTTTCTTCACTGTTTGCTGAACTGTACCCGCAATCGCTTTTCAGCTCGGTTTTGGGAAAGGGCGCAATTTTTACCGCATTTCTGTAATCTGCCATTGTAATATTACGCTCTTCTCCATTTATAGATTCGTCTTCCACGACTTCGTCGAACGAATTATCTTTTTTGGCAATATTTTGGTCTACAAGCTTCAGCAACTCAAAACCGGAAATTTCCTCATCTTTGGCTACGAATTTTCTTGTGGTTTCGTTGGCTTCTTTTGTAATGAAAGTTTTCGATGGACCTGGCACTGGGTATATTTTTCGTTTAGTAACTTTACTGATTCTGGGTTTCAAGATTTCGCTCGCCACGGACTGTAAATCTTCCTTTGAAATAAATTTCGTTTGTTGAACTTTTTGCTGCTTGATAAAAGATCTCGTGAATAAAGGTGCGCCCAATTCTACTGACGGCGTGAATTTTTTTACGTGTTTCGTTTTTGGGGTCTTTTTAACTGTGGTTTCTTTGTGAAAAATTCCGTTTTTGTTAACTACTCCATCATTTTTCTCATTTGTAGAGGAAAGATTTTCAGAAATAACATCACATTTCGTTGGCGGATTTTTTTCCTTCTTACACGAATGAGTGCTTTTAATGCTCATCTTATCCGAAAAGTTATCATCCACGTGTTCCATCCATTTTGTAACTTTTTCTTCTACTTTCGCTGTAAAATTATCGACAATTCGAGACAAATGATTATCGTTGAACTTATTAAGAATTTTGTTGATTCCCACATCATTATTAATTTGCTCATGGCCATTTTGCCGAAAAAGACCGGCTCGATTTCGGGAAGAAATTGACTTTGAAGGGTTTACTCGTTCCCTTGGTTGAAAAATAACAATTTTTTGGGCGGTCGGATCAGTCAGCATAATTTTGGGAATTTTTCCGCTGAAAATTTGTTTCTTGGGAATTTGCTTCTTTGGAATTCGTTCTTTGATAATTTTCCCATGTCGTGACATACGTTCTGCATCACATATGGAACAAATATTTGTTTTAGTACCTTTTGGTTCTCGCACTTTTTTTTAATTTGGAAAATGTACCAGTCTTCGCCACAGTTCCAACGTCCTTGTGTTGTACCGCATGTCGTGGCCGGTAAGCTCCTTTTTTATTCAGGGTGTAGACAACCTTGAACCGCAATGACAGATCTCGTTTTCCTTTCAAGACCTTATAGCCAAATGCACCACCATGACAAATTCCATCTTGTAACGATGCAATAGTCTGCTCGTCCATATAATATTTCCATCGAGAGGAGTCCAAGACTTGTTCCACTGACGCTAAGGGTAGCTCCTCCATTTCATGTTGTTCGACGACAAAAAAGCGAATATTTTCCGTGGAAGATTTGCGAGCAAACATATTTTTCATATTTTATTTGTGAATGTTTGTATAATTCTGTATGATGATGGTATAAAAGT
Source organism: Oikopleura albicans (assembly GCA_004367875.1). Classification (NCBI taxonomy): domain Eukaryota; kingdom Metazoa; phylum Chordata; class Appendicularia; order Copelata; family Oikopleuridae; genus Oikopleura; species Oikopleura albicans. The sequence continues at coordinate 91,950 of SCLG01000247.1, forward strand.
ACCAGTTTTATACATATTGAATCATCTAGTGGACGCTCTGTACCAGCTGGTTCGAGCTACTTCAAGGTTTATTTACAGTATTAACGTTTTCAGAAAACAGATGTTGTCAATTATCTACCACCTTGAAACATAAGTTATATCTCAATCTGATAAGATTTTATCTGAATACACACAGTACTTAGTACTATCTGGACCAAACAAATTGTTCTGTATTATTGATATGTATTTTCAGTCGTTACTACTGTATTTTACCCCCTGAGCGCGTCAATGCCTAGAATTTTTTGTCTAACACAATACAGAGTACAAAGAAGTGTTTACTGGAACGAAGAATTCGAAAATTGTACTGGTATTTAAAAAAAGACATGCGGTAAATTGTATCAAGATCAAACCTTCATAATGAAAGTTAACAAACCGTAACGCGAAAATGTACGTACCATTTTTAACTACTAGTATGAAAATAAAGATTTTTTACGAACTATTTTTTCTTACTTTTCTGCAATTGATACAACAATTTAACATGCGGACAATTTTACCCCCTTTCTACGAAATAGAATCACAAACATGAATGGTAAAAATACAAAGGGCGATGATCATAAGGTCTTTTGAACTCCTCAAATGCGTCATATCTAGCCAGCTATACCCTTTCAATTTAACAAGGGATTTATTTGAATATAAAATTGCTGCGGGAAGAAAAAAAAGTGTGAAACGTGGTCAAGTGACCATTGCATGATGTATATACTGCACAAAACTAATACTTTAAGTATCCGTATACAGGGATTTTCCTGAACCAGCCTTCACCATGATCTTTACAAATCCGCATAAAGTGACAATTTACGAGCAGGAATTAACTACAGGTGCCCAACTTTTGCCGCCTAACCCAACGCGGAAGGCGATTTCATTACCCCTTGTCACACTTTTTAACCCAAATGAAAAAGAAATTATGATGTAAAAAAAACATTTATAACTTTAAAAAAATAACAGGAAGTAAATATACAACTTCCGACAAGAAGCAAAATCTAAATTCTGCCCAAAAGAGTCACCCGAGTTGTCAAAATGCGACAAAACTAATCGACCACACCTGATATGTTTTTTTTTTGAAAACTTGGTACTTTTTTTGATTCTCATTTTTTTGTAGTTCTTCACGTCACGGTGAACGTTGCGATCGTCATCTCATTGATATTTAAGAGTTGCATTTTCATATTAAGAGTAGCCGATAAGATAGAGACGACCGCAAGGCATGATCATCGATGTTGCCCTGCTGACGCGAATTGTAGGAAACGGTACAAAAAATTGGTTTATTTACACTAGGGTGTCCGCGGTCTGGACTAAAATCAATACCAGAAAGAATAACAAAAACTTTTTTTCTTCCAATCTAGTCAATATCAGGGTTGCAAAAAACGCTAAAACCGCGTTGGCGTTGGGCAATTTCATTTTTTTTTGCCTTTCTGTTGGGTTGAAGTACCCCAACGCCCCAACCCAACGCGCGTTAGGGCAAATTTAACATTTTTCATATTTTTATTATTCGTTCATAAAGTTTATAAGTAATATACTTGAAGTTTGTACACGAGTCGTCTTCGACAAATACTATTCAGTGGCGGCAAATAAGGGTATTTGACCCTTACTTTTTCGAAAATTGAACACATCCTGTGCGAACAGTTCGATTTTGAAAGTTTAACTTCAAGTTATATTTCAGTTTGTATAATACTTCAGGCGAAAACATTGAAGACAGTCTAAAAATATTGTAAAAAATAAAACAGAAATTAGGTCTTAATTGACCAGTTTATAAATGATGTACACACGGCTGGGCTTAATTGGCTCATTTTTGGCTCGACACAGCTCACCTTTTGCACCGAGCTCTGCTTGACAAAGTGTTTTTAGTTTTTTTTGCGAAGAAACGGTTTTTTGTGTACAGGTTACTCCATGAAAATCGGCTGAGCGTTTTCATGAGACTAAACCAGTAGTTTTAAGAAAGTAACAGGTTACATATAAAGCCACTTGGCAGCTAAGGCATATTTTTGCGATAAAAGACTTTTCGATTGAAATGAATTGTGATTGAAGCACTTTTTCGATAAAAAAAGTTCATGAAAATATAAAATTTTCACGTGAGTTCTGGTACTACGGAATTTCGTCCGCATATTACCTACAGCCAATTGGCTATTCTCCAAGAGAACACAGAGCCAAGTAATCATGCCTATGGTGTTTTTGGTTCGTTGACCAATTTTAATTGTGACGAAAATGAGATGCATCAGCAGTATTTCAGCGCCAAGGCTTTAACTTAAAGAGGGGACAATTTGCACTTCAAGGTGGACTCATAAAATCTATTAGCGCGAGGTCCATGAATATACTTTACGTGATTTTACAGTGATTATTATACTCTGAGGATTTTTTTTTTTGTTTTGTTTAAATACGCGATTATATTCATTTCTTGCTTATACCAAAATCTGGAAGCGAAAGTTATGAATATTTTTGGTGAAGACATCTTTGGCGAAGACATTGTAGAAAGAGAACGTTGCTATATTAGATATAATCGAGGGTAACTTATACCACGACAACGGTTATTTCGTTTGGTATGATTTTTTCTATTTTCTTTCATACATGTAGTACACCACCTGTGCAGTTGGTGGAAACATAACTGCACAGGTGGTGTATATTTTTTTCCAAATAGATAACGAGACAACTGTCTGCAAAATTTTCCTTTGCATTGAGTTCATTAAATTTGTTTCCTCGATTTTTTTTTGTTGACCTGGGGTTGCGTTAAAAACATCATAACGACAGGCTGACATGGTCAATATGGCACATTTTTCGGCATACAAATTCTATTCTAACCTTTTTGTGGTAGCTTTGCAAGCAAACTGACAAAAATAATATGAACAGAAATAATAGATAAACGTGCTGCATACGTAGTGCAGTCGTTTTGGTCAGAAAACTGTAAAACTATTTTTAAGGGTTTTGATACATTTTGGTCAGCATGGAAATCTTTTGGATTAAAATTGACAACATCGTTCTTGACCACAATGATGAGTAAGATTAATATTTTTGAACTTTCCTTTGGGAAACAAAAAATATTTGGCGGAATTTCCTGTTATGGAACAGCCTTCCGATTAGTGAGTTATTATTTATCGCATATTAGGTAGAAAGTAGGTTAAAATATGAGGCGTCTGTGAGACACCTCCGGTGCAATAACGAGATATGTCGTGTGTGGCCTCTACTAAATGACCCACTTGTCTAAAATCTGTGTCTAAATTTTCCAAGGCTTTAAGGTTTCAAAATCAAAAGCTCCTAATTCTGCGACATATTTCAAAGGTGAAAATTCGAATTGGGATTAGTGTAGTTAAAAAATTTTCCCCTCATTTATTATTCAAAATGTACATTTCAAGAAATTGTGATAAAATATTCATCGCCGTAAATTAAAAGTGTATACTATCAAAGGCACATTTTTCTTATGACGGTACCACCGCGGTCGCCTATAACGTAGTTTTGTCGTTACCACATAATCACTCTCGCCAAAATTTGCACATTTCACTTTAAGATTTGACTTGACAGGTTAATTTCTATCTTGATTTTAAAAATTAAATTGAATTTTATTTTGAAGCTCCTTATTCTTCCTTCACCATAATACGTTTAACACAAAAGACAAATTAACCCCCGTGCTTTGTGAGCGCAAATATCCCGAGGATTTAGTCCAAATTTACCGTTTTTTAAAGTCACTAAAAAGTTATTTCGAAAACCAATGAAGTTCTCAATACGTGATCAATATGACTAAAAAGAGCAATTAGTTTTTTTTTGTAATTTATTTATATAAAAAAGTTATTTATTACACCACCTACCTGCTTAAAGTAACACCAAAATGAACAAAAAAACCGTTACTTTAAGCGAACATTGTTACTTTAAGCAGGTAGGGCGTGGGTTGAAAAAGTTACCACTATTCGCAAAAAAAACTGTTACTTTAAGCGACTAGTGTTACTTTAAGCAGCGTTACTTTAAGCAGTTAGGTGGTGTATTTAAAAAATGGATTTTACGCAGCCAGAAGTGCGCGCACTGGGGAATTCCCGGGAACTTTATCGGCGCGGAACGTAAACTACATTATGTAGTAATGGTACATCCGGACCACACAAAAAGAGCGCGAAAGTGGGTAGCTAGCTACCCCAAAACCTTACCACAGTTAAATAAAAGTTGAGACAATAAAAAGACGCTTTGGTGACTTTTTTAGCTGACGGATTTTTTTTTCTGGATTAAGAATGAATCATTTTGTACCAGAATAATCTTTACCCACGTTTTGAATGATACCGTTAGGCCAAGTTCAGTCTTAACAAACGGCTTACCGTATGTACTTGCCAAATGACGCTTCCCCGAATAGAAGAAAACGAAAAACTACTACCCACAGCGATTAAGTACCACTTAAATGGAGTACGGTTTATGATCTTCTAATGATTGGCTTTTATTAGTAAATAATGGGCGCTATAAAAAGGTATTATCGGAGCTGATTGGGGCATTTTAGGTAAAAATAGATGACCTTCAAGTTGAACCTAAGTAATAAATTTAATTTCATAGTCAAAGTTAATTATGTTTTTTGATTAAGTTCACGAGTTTGCGCTGATTGAAAGGATGGTGAAATTTTATCAAACATAAAAACATAATGTTAATTTCAATCAGTTTGAGATTGGTAGAAAAATTTTCATAAAAATAATTGTTTTGAAAATTTTAAAAGCGATTTTTGCAAATTAAATTAGATAAACAAAAATATTTTTTTATATTTAAGATAAGACTAATGGTAAGACTAATGGTAAGAGCTCAGCATGCTTTGGCCGTTTTCGGGGTCAGGTTGAATTTGGCGAATGTAAGCTATTTTGAGTTTGCGGTTTTTTGGTTTGCCTGTTTTATTTTAATAAGCCTTAAAGGCTTTATTTATTAATTCGTTTCTAAATCAGAAAGCAAAACTTAGGCAAAACACGCAATATCATATTTTGTTTCACCCAGACAAACTCATAAAAGTAGTCTTCAATTTGAGGCATTGTGTAGTATTTTTCAGAGAATAATGCAGACCCCAAAAGTGTGAATTTATGGAATACTACAGTGTGGTCCAACAATGAATCAACCAGAGCAAATTTGCGCATGCATATTGTGTCAGCATAAAAAGTGCGTGTTAAAATTTGCCCTGTTTGATTCATTGTTGAACCACACCGTATAAACATTTTCTTCAAACGCCGCGGAACATATTTTTACTTCCGACATTACGTTTATGCAACGTTTTTAAGTACCACCCGAAAAGTGTTAAATGTGATTGCTGTCCCAATCGTCTTTTCGATATATTCTTTTTACAAGAAGTGGAAATTGCGACATCAGGTATTTTAAATAAATTTGTTTGATTTTTTTTTGTCAAAAATATGGATTGACGAGCATGAATAAAAAATTGAAATATCAACACGCTTCAAAAGTATCCCGGGTAAAATTTACCCGGTAAATAAGACTTGGTCTAGATTGAAATTCCCCTTATAAGTTATAACGGTGGATTCCCTTTTGGAATCCAAAATAGGTTCTTGACTTTTTTGTGTCTATTTTAGCGAACTTTTTTTTGGGTCGAGACTATCTGTGTCTCGATTTTTGACTATGAATATCTGATTTCTTTCTGACAAAAATGTGATCTGCAAAAACCACATTCGTTTCACACCTAATCGCATAACGAAGTCATTTGTCATCCGTTGGTTTATTTTTTAATCTTTTCCAGCTAAGAAGATTCCCATTTATTCCCATGAATTTAGTCTTCTTTAACAGTACCAAATATAAAATATACAGACTGTATAAACTACCTAGTATGAAAAAGAAAATCTCATGATTGAAGTTTAACCGCTAAACTCGCTAAAAGCTAAACTTGAACTTTTACGTAAATGAAATGACTTTCAAAACTAAAAATTAGCTCGAGCGGTTTTGCGCGATGACGGACACGGGTTACAGGCGGCCGTCTGCTCCCGAAGGGCGACCGGTTCCCGGTTTAATGGTTGAATCGCGACGTTCTTCCCTCATACGCCGCAAATCCCTCGACATTTCAAAATCACTCGACGAAAAATACGCAAGTCGGGAAAGGTTAAACAATCCACAAAGCCATCAATACGCTACTGCCAATCGCGCTTTTGACCTCTGCAATATTCTGTACAAACTGACGAATGCAGAGACGCATTTTTCGCACACAAATCGCATAACAGCGCCGCCAGTGGTTAAAGCTGCGCGGAAATGGCGCCGAATGACGATGCGAAGCAGAGTAAACCGTGTGGAGGTACTTTAAGTTAACTTTTGGGCACATACGACGAAAACCTCTTGCAAATGGCTAGTTTAATATTTACTATTGGCTAAACTCAAATTTTATTTCTTTAGGCGCGATCTCAACAGGGCGCACAAGAAAAATGGGATTTAGATCGAACACTCAGCCGATATATAAACAATTGCGCTCAGAGATCACCAAATTCGCTCATATCAATATTTTTCGCGTCCGATCCAGAGGCCGAAATGGACGAAGAAGAAAAGAGGTTTGTGAAAGTAAATATAACATTAGGGTAAACGCCCTTGTGCCGTTATGTTTCAGGTAAGGCTGGGCAACAGCCAACATGCTTTCCTAGTTCGACAGCTGGCTGAGAAGCAGGAAAGCTCATGTTTATTTTTGGTCTCGAGACGCTAGCTCAAGACAGCTCAGTTTTTTTTTGAGCTCAAAAAGCCAGCTCAGGCCAACTCATTGGGTTTTTGAATTGTGCCGAGCCCTAGTTTCAGCCCATTATTTATCAATGTTTTTCATTTATTATATTGGTTTGGAAAATTCTTTCCCGAATACAGAACTTTATTTGGTTTTGAAAGATAATGGCGCAGACGTTTTCCCCGAATAATATTTTCGCTAAATTCTTACTCTTGATAAATCAAGAACCTAATACATGTGTGACAAAGGAAACAGATTACAACTCGCGAACCTAAAAAAGTTAAAGTGGTGAAAAGTTTTGACGTGTATTCGACCAAAAGGCATTTCTGATCTGCGGCCAAAACGCATTCTGAATTTAGTTGGTTAGGGGTTAAAATAAAGTAAATTGAACTTGTGTCGACAGGATGCACTTTTCACATAATTTTCTCCTTTCTTACGTTATTTTCAGCATAACAGTAACCCGTGTTTTTAGTCGTATTATGATTTGGAGAAAAACCAAGTTATATAAATTAAATCATTCCGGTCAGTAAGGATTAAATTAACCAGGATTGTCATCAAAAAGATAATTTGTCATCACATTGTCAATTTGTTCAAAGGCTCACATCATGTATTCTTTATGAACTTTCTCCAACGAAAAGAACATGTCGGTTTCCTATGAAATAATCCTCTAACTATTACTTAAAAAATTTAAAAGGGCATCTACAAGTTAAAACGTTTGTTTGTAGCAAAATGACGCGGGAATCCGACCGAGAATGCCCGATAAAGTTATCTCGACTGTCCAAAGATGAACTGGCTAGAATGTTTTAATTCGACGAAAACCGAGATATTGTATCAAATCGGTGCAACGAATGCGAATATTGATTTTGGTTGACTTCTACGCCTAAAGCATATTCATAAGATCATGAATTCATTCGTCAAAAATCACCCGAAATATCTTCATGAATGTACTGAAGAGTCTGTATATATGTCACGTAACCGTATTAACGATGAAATAAATACTAGTTAGAAACAAACTGATGGGATCGTGCTTATCAAACTTTTTTTACCATTTTTTGTTCATGGAAAAGCAAGGCATTTTAATTTAAAATAGACTGAAATTTAATAAAATAGACAAAGCGAGCCAAAATACATTAGTCTCTCTGAACGGGTATACAGTCCCAAACTTCCAATTGTGCAATTTGTGTTTCCGAAAAAGTTGCACAATTGGGCAATCTTGTACAATTGGAAAGTCGTACAAAATAACAAATTGAATGAATAAATTTTTTCTGTCAAACCAAAAAGACTTTTTTAAAAAGTCTCGTAACTTTTCCCGAAAAAGTGCACGATTAGGCAGCGGTGCACAATTGGAAGGTCGGGACTGTAACAACTTTAGTTGTTTTGAATTTTTGCATACCGTTTCTTAGCCCGATGCTTCGGGGCATTTTGGGATTAAATGTTGTGCTAAGTTAGCACTGCTAACCGTGTAAATAAAGTTAAAATAAAAGAGAACTGCTTATTGCCATCGAGAATTTTTATTATCAAATGTCCATACCAGAATTTTGGTAACTTACAATGGGCACCAATGTGTTTGCCGACTTAGTTTTTGTTCTTGTTTTTATTCTTCTTGTCCTTGTTTTTCTTATCTTTGTTTTTCTTTTCTTTTTTATCTTTGTTTTCCTTCTTTTCTTTCTTCTCTTTCTTTTCCTTCTTTTCCTTCTTTTCTTTTTTCTCCTTCTTTTCTTTCTTTTCCTTCTTATCTTCCTTCTTTCGGTGAGGTTTTTAGTTCAGTTATAAACCCTGTTACGTTTTTAACCGGGCTGAGACTACCTTATAATTAATCTCATGGCAGAGTAGCCCGTGAAGCGCAAACTTAGGGGTCATGAAGGCATTACTTGAATTGGTCCCCTAAAGGATACAATCGACACAATTGAAAGGTGAAAATGGAAAAAAGGCAAATGTACAAAAATCCTTTATTAGAGGGAATGTGGAGCAAGGTCAAAATCCATAGAGGCTATTTCGAAGGAACTTTTTTGTCCACGTTGTAGGTGTCAATTTTAGCTTTTTTTAAATAAAGTCTATTGTTTGAAAATGGATGAAGGCTAATGTGGTTAAAGACAGAGGACGAGAAAGGAGACTTCGCCGCAAAAATTCGACGAAGCTTCGCGAAGTCTATTTTTGAAAATGTCTCCTTTCGACCAATTAGTCATGTAATTAATTCAGTCGGTGCCGTCATGACATATGAGTCTCAAGACGGAGCTTTACATTCTACTTTAATAACCCTAGTACTCCAGGGCTCAGAGTTAAACTCAAAACGAGTTAATCTAAATAACCCTGGCTTTTCTTTTTTCTCTTTTTTCTCTTCCTTCTTTTCCTTGCGCTCTTTCTTTTCCTTCTTTTCGACAATAGTTTCTACTGCCTTTTCGACGACGCCATGAACAGCTGGTTGTCCGGAGATAGTTGGTGCGCAATGTCGGGCAGCAACAGCGGCGAAAATGAAGGCGTAGTTGAAGATCTTCATAGTTAATCAAGTCTGAAAAATTATTAATAAAACTATAGGCTTTAGACTATAGGCTATAGTCCATAAGCAAACATTTTTTGATCATGTAGACGCCTGAAAAGGCTTTTTGCCGCTGAAACTTATACAATACTCCGGATTATTAAAAAAAGTTTCAAAAAATGCTTCCCTAAAAACTTTGCAACTTTTCGAAATTAAGTATCATCGAGAATATGGTGAAACATTAAACAATTTGTTCACCCTTCTTCAAGTAAAAAGCGACTAGAAATAAGACAAAGACTATAAATAGCTTTAAAGCCTTTAACTACTCTCGGCGGCGAGCTCACAATTGTTAGTTCTAAAACAAGCCATCGTTTGAAATAATTTATGAACAAGGCGTCGTGAAAAGGATCAAGGAAAAGTAAAAAAACAAGTCTGAATGGACATAACTTATAACATAAGCCAAATTAACTCCACATTTAATTTTTGACTTTGCCTCGAACTTTCTTCCATATTTACACTAGATTACTTACTATTTTAGTCCTCTTTTTACTTACCGGTGAGCTTTAGTCGAGTCGGTTTGTACAATTTTTACGCGCCATTTTGCGCTTATTTATACTCTGAAAAGTTCCAACGTGGAAGATCCGGTCATCATTAATCCGCACGATAAGTGGAACATCAACGCTGTGAAAATCAAACAAATCAGAGGACCCCAAATAAACACTTAACCGGCTGTTGAGCGTCAGAACAATTGTTACAATGTAAATACTTTTGCATTAAAATATGTTATTTTCAAAGATTTTGAGCAACAAAAAAAACGGTTAAGTCGGAGAGGAATGTTCATACTTGAGATACTTGAGCGTCATCTAAACTCATGACTCGAGTCATGAACCGACTCTGAGTATGATTCTTTGGAGACCCTTTCAAAAAATGATTTACCGAATGTACTCACCATTAGTCCACTCTAAGTGTTTAAGTCTAACACGCTCAAGCAAATGCTCTTGAATCGCTTTTTGGCCTAACTAAAAAAAATGAGTTATGCAATTTCAAGAAGAATCGTTTTTTCATAGTACATCACTAAAATTTATCTGAACGTTGTTGTAGAACGGATTTTATAGCGTGTTCCCCCATCGTGCAGTTTGTAAACAACATGACAACATTTAAGAGTGTCTGAGACGCATAATCAAAGAATAAAAGTTTGTTGTTTTACAAATTCACCATTTACATGCCAGCCCTATAAAATAAAACGTGATGTACATATGATAGGCAACATATTTGTATAATTTTACATAGAAATTGTATATACGGTGGAATATGTGCGGTGTAAAATTTTCTCACTAGGGTGGCCCAGTCCGGTGAGGCCTCCTTATGCTGAGGATATCCTTATACCGGTTGAGTTTCATGAAAATCGGTCAAGTATATTTTTTTCAAGTATATTTTTTAATATGATATAAAGATTTCTTCCTTCATTATAAATGCGGCATTTATGAAATGGGGAGAAAAGAGGGGCACCCCAGTTCCACATACAAAAGTAACATTTCGCAGTCACCACTGATACTATCACTGATCAATTGTACAGTATAAATAATACTGTGGTTGGAGACGACAAGGCCGAAGAAAAAGTAACACATAAAGATATGGAACTGAAATATTAATTCTAGTCGTACAAGACATTAGCCTAATTTCATCAGGGATATATGATTTAAGGACCGGTCGTAGGAGTTGTTTACTAAAAAAAAATAACAAAATCACGAAAATCAAATTTGCACATTCACTGCAGACAATGGTGCAACTTTCGGGGGGAGGCTCCCAATTTCACCCGCACTTTATCTCAAATGTCGGCGCAGCAGCGGACGACGCGGAAATAAAAAAAAATGAGTTTTAATGCCATTCTGAGCAGACTGGTTATAGTGAGTTTATTCCAACTATAATGGTTAAAGTTTAACCGTTAAACCGTAAATTTTTAACGTCATACAGTCCATGCGGGCTCAACGCGACATTTTCACTTGGCCAAAACCTGTCGCGTTGTGTGCAGACAGTCGCGTTGTGCGCGCACTGTCGCGTTGTGTGCACAACAATCACTAAATGCATTACAAGACATACAATAGTGTTTTTTACAGTTTTTATTTTTTTTGGAACTTTGATACAAAAAATTAAGTATGTTATTTTTTGTTGTCGTTGGAGTGTTATACGAAGATTACTTAAGATTTTAAGCATTTATCGAATAAATTATCTTATTTTCGTTTTTCGCGATAGGTCGAGCAACGTGGGTAAAAGCGGGTTTATTATCAGAATCGGTTAGGTTTTCAAACGTTTGGACCAACATCGAACTTAGCTACTGAAAATATTGCCGAGAANTTCTTCAAACGTTAAATTGTAAATAATCCGAATAAAAATACAGATTTCTATATTGCGCCTCGAGCAAAAAAAAAATGCTAAATTGCTTCACAAAACGTTTGAGCGTATCAAGTTTAGACTTATATGAAAGGATTTTGCGGGCTGAATCCGAATATTGAACCGTGAAAGTTGTCTGATAAACCAGTTAAACGAAAAAACGTAAATAAAATTGAGTTACCATGTGTATCATCTTGTCCGACTGCCTACTTGTGCACGACTGCCTAGTTGAGCACGACTGCCTGGTTGAGCACGTTTTTCGGAAACGCAAATCGCTCAACCAGAAGGTCGGGACTGTATGTTATTTTTTGTTGTCGTTGGAGTGTTATACGAAGATTACTTAAGATTTTAAGCATTTATCGAATAAATTATCTTATTTTCGTTTTTCGCGATAGGTCGAGCAACGTGGGTAAAAGCGGGTTTATTATCAGAATCGGTTAGGTTTTCAAACGTTTGGACCAACATCGAACTTAGCTACTGAAAATATTGCCGAGAAGCAATTAAAAAATGCCACTAACGATTAAAAAGTATTGGATCTTCTATATGTATTTCGCATACACCAAAACCGACAACGCATACACCAAACCGACAACAGAAATTAACATCTATTTTTGACGATGAAAAAATCGATAACGAAAAAAACAGTAAATTAGAAAAAATTCTAGTTTATGAACCAAACTGTTTGTGAACAAAATTTCTTTTTGAAACAAAAAAATGGTTTATAAAATGTCTTATTCAATAAATTATTTTTATTCATAATTGGTATTTTTACGAGAGAAAAAGAGTCGCGTTATGCGCACACTTATCATTGAGCCAAAACCTGTCGCGTTGTGTGCGCACTGTCGCGTTGTGCGCGCATGGACTGTAATTGAATTTTTTTTTCGAATTTAAGAGCAAAAAAATGATCGTTTACAATTTCTGAGAACTTTGAAAATTATTTTTAGACTAACTAGAGTCTAGTTACTAGACATCACAAAAATTCGAAAATAGTACTGTTCGATTCAATGATTTTTGCGATAGATTTTATACTTCTAAGGGCCCCATTCACGGAAATTTTTTCGGAAATCGAAAAAACCACAACCCGCCATTCGAAAGGTCCATCCTTAAGGATGCCATAATAAAAAATTTCAGCGAAACATTTTTTTAGTTGGCATAGGCTCAGTATATCCAATCTGCTCTGAATTGCATTAAAACTGGCATTTTTTTTTTGCGTCGCCTGAGAATACTTTCTGTATTTTCCCCGCGCTATATTTTTCACATTGTTTAATTTTGTTTTATTGCAGTTTACTATGAGCGGTTCGTTGTCTAAAATCCCAACGCTGGGTGGTACCGGCCTTCGGGAGCGCGTTTCACTCCATAGAGGCGATATAACTTTATTAAAAGTGTGCGCAATTGTCAATCCGGCGAATAAATCACTATTAGGTGGCGGTGGAATTGATGGAAGAATTCATCGCGCCGCCGGAAAACAACTCCTTGCCGAATGTCGAGAGCTCAACGGGTGTCAAACGGGGGAGGCGAAGATAACTTGGGGCTACAAACTTCCAGGTTTATTTTTTGTTGTGTTTGACGCCAATAGAGCATTTAGATCAATTTTTTGATCAAATTTGGATCAATTTTTAACTCATGTCTTTTTGTAAAAACCGAGTCTTTTGACTGAGAAGTTCTGAGAAAAAAATCAATTTTTTTAGACGTAGATATGAAAGAAGTGGGCGAATCGAAAATTTTTCGAAAAAAAAACTGGTAAAGCCAAGTTGTAGAGCTCGTCAAACTACGTCGATCGGAAATTTGTAAAAATTGATTTGGATCACCAGGGCCCCCTAGAGAGCTGTTTGAACTCCCAACCTACGCAAAAACGAAGGTTTTTTTGAACCGGCCAACGCGTAGATGGCACATCCTAATGAGTCGAAAGTGCAAAAGAAAGCTGAAGAGTTAAACTCTGGAATGCGTCTATAATATTACCTTCAAGAGGTCAAGGTCACATGCTGCGTAGCACTTTTTCTGAAGGTCAAATTTTAGAGTTTCAGTACTAAGAAATTACCCTTGCTGAGTAGTGGAAACCTTTTTACCAGTTTTTTTTTCGACAAATTTTCGATTTGCCAACTTCTTTCATATCTACCAGAGGGGTATCAACAACTGAGTCTGTTTTCATTGGATCGGACAGTTGTTAAATGGGAATAATTTGTTAGAAACGTAAATCCAAAATTTTTGAACAGGCCGAAAGAGTGACACAATCCCTTGTAAGCAGCTATATAGGACTAAACTATATATAAAATTTGGTTACATTTTGAAACGTGCCGTGTACGAAAATATCAGTATAGGTAGGCCAAAAAGGGTGTGTTCTTATGAAACTAATTTGTGATTTTGCCCATGTAAAATAAACTTACTAAAATTTACGGTAGCTGAATGTGTTATCCACACCGTTGGCCCAAGAGGAGAGAAGCCGAATTTATTGCGCAATGCATATACCAATTCATTAAAAGTAGCCGTAGAAAATGATTGCGAGTCCGTTGCATTTCCGTGTATTTCCACTGGTGGTTATGGATATCCTAATGAGCCTGCTGCTCGAGTTGCAATTCAAGCCGTTAAAGACGCCTTACTTGAGAACCCATCCATTCTGCGCGTTATTTTCTGTGTATTTTTACCGGTTGACCTTGAAATCTACACCAAACTTTTGGACGAATTTTTCCCGGAAAAGCAGGACCTTTAGCTGCGTACATGCTAAATTTGCACAGAATAAAATTCAATTGAAACAACAGCAGTTTGACAATTGATACACGAAATTTTACAAACTGAATGTTATCTTGAATGCACCTGTGCCATTAGACGCTATTTTTTTTGTTTTTGTTCTGAACAACAATTGTTTGTTATTTTTATCTTAAGCTTGTTCTTCAGCGCGCACTAAATAAAATAGATATACTAAAAATATAGTTGTTTATACCTAATCTCGAGGTTTGACGAGTTACCTTTATAAACGCTAAAATTATGTAAAAATATTTTTTGTGGTTTGTCTCAATTGATATTTTTATGAAGTTTCATAGAATATTATTTCCTACCGGATAATATTCGGGAATTTACACTCTCAGACACACATTTTGTATATTGTTACAAAAACTCGAGTCTCGAGTTTTCTGAAATTTCTGTCAATTTCTGACAAAACTACAAATTCAGACGATAAATACTTGAACTGATTACGGAGAAACATTGAACAGTTTTAGGGGATATGATATACAGTCCCCACGCTCAATACGATACACCTCAATACGATACAAAATGACGTCATCAGCTCAATACGATACACTTTTTTTGTATCTGGCCCAAGACATTAATATTGATAACCGTTGACTGAAAGATAATATTAAAGAACAAAGTTCCTCAAATGAGTTTTGTGGGTTAAAGATATACTTAATAACCTATTTAGATGAGTAATATAGTTTTCACATGAAAAAAAACACTAAAAATTAGTTTTTAGACCAAAAAGCCAATCAGCCCAATACGATACACTTAGCTCAATACGATACACTTTTTTCAGACACAAAGTGTATCGTATTGAGCGTGGGGACTGTACATGTATTTCGAAGGGTATCAAAAAATCGTAACGATTTTGAGTCATGACTCATGACGTCATTTCGTAAGGATTTTGAGGTAGGGACTGTACCTGATCCGAGGATTCTTCGAGAGCATTTTACAATAAAACATATGTAAATACCGTATGGGGACTCTCAGACTGTGAGGCTTTGAGCAATTTTCCTATGATTTGTAACGCTATTCTGACGTCACCCTCACAGTTTGAGCGTCCCCATACGGTACATCGTGTAAAACGATTATTTTTCTGAAATATCAAGTTTGTAAAGAACAGGCCATACGGTATTATGGCCCATAAATACGGCGCCATCAAAGTTATAATCTGAAACACGTTTTTCAATGGAGCGCCGTGATTGGTTGGCATTTATATCTTAGTTTAGATTTTTTTAGTTAAATTTGTCGACGAAATTTGTAATTTTCTAGAATTAGCTAATTTTATTGTTCTCGTTTTCACTTCAGTAGTTTAGTTTCGAGATTGTGCTCGGTCATGAAGGTGCGTGATGCGGGATTAGAGCGGTGCAGAACTGATTTGCATTTGACATCAACCGGAAAGGGACATTATTATGAAGGCGAAAAGCCCTTTCTGCCAGCAAATTTCGGTACGTGAACGCTAACTCGAGACCCCATATTAGGTTTTGGCCCGATAAATGCATATGGAGTTCATAACATTGGTCAGTTAACCATGCATGACAACTGTGCGGTCTATAGTTAATAATCGGTTTATTTAGATTTCAAGCTCATTTTTTAGCTCGTAGTTTCAATAATGTGTTACCGCCACCTCTATCTCGAAATAACTTGGTAAATTTTGATCAACTGGAGACAACAAACGGATATTACCATGATCGAAAGTCTCAATCGGCGCCGCTGCGTAACGTCATGTACAAACGCGCGCCCGGATCATCATATGTCAAGTACATGAAACACAATCTTGAGGAACGTTGTATTATTTTGTAACGGCAGGTGACAGTCAATCTGAGCAGTAGGGTGAGTCAGGTCGTCAGGAAAACAAGTATCCCATATGTTTTAAACTAATAGTAACGCTTCATGAGTATAAATTGTAAAAATATCGCTTTTTGAGACATTTTTTCAGAAAATCATGTCTTTTCGACGTTTTTACATGCGGACCAAAACAGGTAATCTCATTTTCTGAATAAATGTTAAATTTTCTGAATAAATTACGTGAATAGTACTTCTAATTTTTAGGATAAAATCATGTCTTTTTAGTAAAATAATTTTAATAAGTTTTTTCACATAATTGTATTTGAACACCTGTAACACCCTGGAGTTAGACTTTATGCTATTTTTTTATTTTTTACGCTATTTAATACTACCTCCGAAGTATTTGCAAAAGGAGCACAATCGTAATTTCACGATGGGCGATCGAATTTCTGAAATGACGGATAGGTACACAAACAAGGTGACAACTCGTGGTACTGTGCCTTCATCTCGTGGGTTACAGCTACATGCACCAGGTGGCCCATCTCGGAAAACATTTGGCACTCCCGAAAATTTAATGATTACTCAAATTCAACCATACCTCTCAACAACGAACAAACATCATCGGCCATTTACTACGTAGGATTATTTACAAATTTGACATTCTACGTGATTTTAAAATGCTAAAAATACAGTCTTTCTCCCATAACGGACGCTATTTTTGCCAAATAAGTGTTTTAGGGGTTGATTATTCCATAAGAGCCACTTTTTTTCCGAATAGATGTGCCAAGTTTTGTTTTATAAAGAGGGGAAAAGTTCTTGAAAACATTCCGATGCTATGGAAAACCCGATATGTTTTGTTAAACATGTCATAAAATCATGAAATAAGTCATAAAATTAACAGTATAAAATAAAGTTAACCCCATGGGCCATGGCTAATGAGCCATGAGGGACGCTAATCCTTTGACGGTATTTGCAAATCACTATTTTTTAATTTTTAAAAATGATTATTTTTCCCATGTTGAAGTCATTCAGACGGAGCTGTAATCATTTTAAAAACAATTTTATAAAATAATTTAGATCCGAACAAACGCGATTATACCCCGCAAAAGACGCGTTAACCTTTTGGGAAATGGAAGGCTATTCCAAGGTCTGGGGGCATGGGTCCGCCCACGGCAAAAACATTCCAGCACGGAAGCGACACGACCCTACGCAAATAATGACAGATGCAACCCTGGGAGGTAATGAGATAAAGTCCCAGACACATTTAATTCCGGCACGGGCCGGCTTTCCGCCCGTGCCCAATATGGGCTTGCGTCCACTAATGAGTCATTACATTCGTCATCCTGGCGCGCCGACGCTCGATGTGGGCGGAATAACGCCGCCGGTACCCGCCAATCTTCATTTTAATCATGGCAGACCGCGAAATGCGGACAGGTCGGTTTTTCCTTCGAACAACACAATATCATAAATAATTTCGGTTATTTTCTCCATATATGAACAATATGGACTATATACATCACCTGATGGTTTATCTTACCACTTTGTGGACCAAAACGTTTAGTCTACAGGGTGTCCAACCTAGACTGTTACATTTTTGCTGCTTTATGTAAGCCTAAACAACAGCAAAAATGTAACAGTCTAGGTTGGACACCCCGTATACGGTATAGACTATACTATAGTCTATAGTTCCCGCCTTGCCCAATTATCTTACCAAAGTTGGGTTATCGTGCCCTTTTTCGCGTCTACACGATTTTCACAGCTTACTGTTTGATTTTCGTCATTGTTTAAAAATTGCTTTCGCGTACTAACAATTCCAAAATATGACCAAAAACAAACTCCGTCAAAAGTTGNCTTTTAATAATGACTGTGTCTCTAGAAACCGATAATTTGGTGTAAATTCGAGTAAATCGGTCATATCTACCGAGCACAGCCGAGCACAAGTCGGAAACTTTGGGAAAAGTTGTCTTTTAGTACAGCGGTCACGTGTGTGAAGTATCCCGTTGGAGCGTCATGGAGCGTTATTATTGCGGCCAAATAACCGGTAAAATACTGTATTTCCGGCGTTTACCGGAATATGATGCGTCATAGGAATTTTCAATTAGTCCCATCAGATGCGCAAGATTTGTTTACCCTAGATGGGTGCTATTTCCGGTCAAAGTTGCACAGGTCAATTTTAGGCCCATTTCACATGGTCCACCCCCTAACTATATACATCACCTGATGGTTTATCTTACCACTTTGTGGACCAAAACGTTTAGTCTACAGGGTGTCCAACCTAGACTGTTACATTTTTGCTGNCAGCAAAAATGTAACAGTCTAGGTTGGACACCCCGTATACGGTATAGACTATACTATAGTCTATAGTTCCCGCCTTGCCCAATTATCTTACCAAAGTTGGGTTATCGTGCCCTTTTTCGCGTCTACACGATTTTCACAGCTTACTGTTTGATTTTCGTCATTGTTTAAAAATTGCTTTCGCGTACTAACAATTCCAAAATATGACCAAAAACAAACTCCGTCAAAAGTTGAACTCCAAAACATGTAAATTACTTCGTTCTAGCATAATAAAACTGATCCCAAGCCCACTTAGTCAAGGGTTTGTTCTAGGAATTATTTACAAGTATGTGTTGTTCAAAGGCAAAACCGACCATAGTTCAAATTGCCCGTCCATGTACATGACTGAATATCAACATTACGGGGGAGGAAATGCTGTCCGAGTTTGAGTCATATCTACATCATTTTGAAGAGAGAAATCACAAATTATTATATTTAATATCCTATGTGCATATCCTGAAAATATATTACAAAGTTTTATTTGTACAAAACAATTCTTGTTCTGGCCTCGTAACGATTAGATTTTATTTGCTCGCATAAAGCCACTCCAAAATATTTTATGAGCAGATACAAAGACAAGCAAGTAAGGAGGCAATTTTCGGTGATATTTATTCGCAGGAAATCTAACTAGCAAGGGTATTGTTATTCTCAACTTACCACAGTAAATGTGAATTTCATAACATGAAATGTGAAGGGTATGGACCATCGAAAATGACCTGACTCATCCTAGACCATACCGTGCAGGACATTTTAGCGTTTGAATGTTTTGAACTTGCAAATAATGAAAAATGATTTGTAAACATGCTTTAAGTCAGTGCTAAAATTTTCCTAGGGTAAGAATCTTACCGTAAGATAAGCCAGTAATTTTGGCACTTGGGTATGCTTATTCAAATTAAGCCTATTTAACAGTCATGCGCATATTGGGTAG
>SCLG01000247.1:122861-159283 GCA_004367875.1 Oikopleura albicans
TATAGAGATTGACTCAACGTTTGGGTATTGAAAATTTTATTCAGTTTGGCAGTAAATGTGAATAGAAGATTAAAACGACAGTAAAAATAGGCTACAGGGGGGTCTGGTTATAATGTTAAGCGCAAACTGACTTGACCTTATAACCAGACCCCCTGTATTTTAAATTAGGTTTTGAAATGAGACCGGAATCGTAGGAGTTTTCAACGCGTAACATCCTAACCCTATATTCTTTAAGGTCGCATCGTATTTGAAATCTAAGATGACATCTGAGGGTCCGAAACCTTGAAATACTGGAACTCCAGTCACTGGGCATTTAATTATCTGACGTAGTTGAACATCGTTGTCTTGCTTCTTGGGTGGCTCCCGGCTCAAAATGAACCGTTTTCCGCAACGCCCGCACTTTTACGGCGACTCCGGCGCTCATGTTTGCGGAGCGGGGAACGGAACCAGGTTTCCGTCTTGTAGTATTTCGGCCACTCGTCGAGTGTCTTTTGGCAGTCTGGATACCGGTCGAGAAAGTCCGCGCAATAGAATTCAATTGATGCCGCGATAATTGTCCAACATACATTTCAGTCTAAACAAAATATAAATATTAATATCACGATGAAATGGTACCAATATGTGAAATGATTGTGCTCAGCGTGAAGTCTTTGTGTACGGGTTCAGAACGGTACATATCGCGTACCGTTCCAAGGACTCCCTGTTCCCAGCCTCACCCCCTCACAAAGGCTTCACAGCGTTACAGCCGACGATTTAACGCCCGATTAAAGGCGCAGTTTTATTTGAGTTATGCAGCAGTGATAACTGGGACGGCTTTGGCAATGGTTGCCGCAACACGGTCCATATCTCGTCGGCCAGTTGGTGTGATGACACGTCCACGGAAGTCCGACTTGCGGACCATCTTTACCGCCTCGAGTGACTGAAGACACTTGCGGATGACGTTTCCGTTGGCCACGTGGAAATGGCATGGGGCGGTTCCGTTGTCCTTAGATCCACCATAGACCTTACGGAAGGCGCCGACTCCTGCGTTTCCGCGCATGTACAAATGGCGGGCAAGCGAGGCACATCGAACGTAGTACCTATAATAGAACAAATTGAGGGGAACCGTTTTTACGAAAAACTTTCAGCGTTTTTGTTTTTCCGTTTTCGAACCGGACATTCGGGAAAAAAGTGGCGAAATCCAGAAAATATCGATGTCTCGAATAGCAACGTAGTTTTTTTGTAAAATACACGTACGTGTACATCTTTTGATAAGGAATCCGATCCTGGAGTCAACATTGTAATATGACCCCTCCAAAGGAAACAAATTACAAGTTTGTCGTATGAGAATGTCGGACACACCAAGCGAGAGCATTTTGCTTGCTGTTTCCGAATAAAGTATTTTTAGATGCTAAAAATGTAATGACCCCTTTATACCCACAAAATGTCAGTTTGACCTTTCTTTGGGGTTAGAGAGGCGTGAAAAATTGTTTTTGACATTTAAAAATAGTATATTCAGAATTTCCAACTTAGTGCGATGAATGAAGGGTCAGACATTGACGTCCGACCAACTTGACCCCCTTGGGGGTCTTAGCGGGATGTAATTACATTTTTTTAGATTTCGAACACTTTTGACGTCTACCAAGAAAAATCAAATCAAATGAGGGATGTTCCATTCTCTTACGACCAATTTGTAATTTGATCTCCTTAGGGGGTAATATTACAATTTCTGATTTCCCTTAAAGGAATCACATTTCATTTCTTGACCCCACCATCGTATTCCTCATCAAAAATTGTACTTGTGTGTGTATTTTCACCAAAACGGGTTTTTCGGAACAAAATGAGTGTATTCAAGTGCAAAAAGCCCATTGAAATCAATAATTCAATTGGCTCGAGAATAAATCGTGAATAGATTGATATCCGATTCGTGGAACCACAAAAGATATAATAATCAGTTGTGTATTAAAACGAATCGGGACAAATAACTAATCGATGCTGGAAGAAGGGCAAAACCCGAATAACCCTTTCAAAAAATAAATACTGCTATTAGGGGAACTTGTTTTTTAATGTCACAGCTAAAAAGGTACTATAACCGTTTACGATTAAAATGGATTTCCAAGGGTATTACCTTATAACCAGCTGATATTTATATTTTTAGGTTTACTGATCTAAAGTTACAACTTTAGATCAATAAACCTAAAATTATAATTATCACACAAATCGCGTGTAGCGGGAATTAAGTTTACGTTTTATACACCACATGCAGTTATTTTGTGAAAGTATTTTCAAAAAAATGACAAAATAACTGCACAGGGCGTAGGCGTAATCAGAGGCCAGCACTCGGGTACCCGACCCGAATAGACCCGTACCCGACTTGGGTAAGACACGGATCGGGTAGCTATTTTTACTCGGGTCTAGACCCGAGTTCTGGAGCCGAGCTCAAAAACCCGTGTTTTACCCGCGGTTTCCGGGTCGGGTAGGAAAAAACATCGAATGTGCCGACCCCTGGGTGTAATAATGAGGAAATGCTACATTCGTATAAGATAATTTCTTACCAGTCTTGGTTGTATGGGGAAAGTTCCTTGTGTGTGGCGGTCTTAACTTGGTCAGTCCATGCTGGGACCTTAATCTTTCCGCTGTTTTTGAGGAAGTCGGCAAAAGCGACGACAAACTCCTGCTGGTCAACGTCCTTCACACAGGCTGCGCTTGACATGATTTAAATCCAATTTATGTCTAAAAATTACAAAATATTAATCGCTGCCCGAACGAATTAGTTGTTAAATAAATTTAACAGATTTCAAATTTAATTTACAGGGCGTCTTCAGGAGTGGTGCATTTTGGTGACCAAAAATTGGCGCCAAATTCTGTCTACAACACCATTTGGTCGCCAAGTGTTGTTCGTAATAACTTTCGCCGATCAAATGGTGTTTTAGACAGGACTTGGCGACCATTTATGTAGTTGCCAAAGGCACTCAAAATACAAATTTTGGTAAGATTCAAATCGTACTACAGTCCTTACTCCTTTTTCGGACGCTTTTTGGCCAAAATGGGGACATTTTAATAGAAAAATGATCCCTTTTATGACGCTATTTTCGAGAACCGAAAACGGGGACTGTATTTTCTTAAATGATTTGAAGTTAAGGCACGCTTGAATAAGCACTAATTATTCAAAAACTATTTTTTGATTCAGAGATAATATTATTTAACGACTAGGCATTGAGCCGTTAACCAGTCAGTTAAAAAAATTAGTGGCCGGTTACGGGCGCACCCTGTGTATATTTAAAATTGATAAGCGTATATTGAAGCTTTGTGAGAAATTAACACCAATTGTCCTAATTTAGAAGTATGGAACTATAAGTATAGTTATATTAACCCTAAACCCACGGTTAACCGTCTTTACCACAAAAAAATCTGATCCGAATGTTTAAATACAGTCCTTACTTCCATACGGGCGTTCCTGATTGCTATAAATAGCACCTGTGCTGAAGTGAGTTGAGAACGCCCGTATTGGAAGTAAGGACTGTATTTAAACACTCGGATCAGATTTTTTTTGTGGTAAAGACGGTTGACCGCGGTTTAGGGTTAATATACTGTAGTATAGTTTAATACTTCTAAATTAGGACAATTGGTGTTAATTTCTCACAAAGCTTAAATATACGGTTATCAATTTTAAATATACACAGAGTGCGCCGTTAACCGGCCACTAATTTTTTTTAACTAGCTGTTTAACGGCTCAATGCCTAGTCGTTATATAATGTTATCTCTGAATAAAAAAAATAGTTTTTGAATAATTAGTCATTTTTTTCTCAAAAACGTCCGTGTTGGAAGAAATCGTCCATATTGAGAGTAAGCAATCTACTTTGAAAATTTTCAAAATCCAGATTTCTCTCTGAATTGGAGGCAAAAATAGAAGCTTATTTGGTACTTTACAAGTAGGAATCCATCTCTCAAAAAATATTTGTTCAAAAACAAAAACAAGAAGTGAAAACACAAATCTTCAAAATTGTCAAAATCAAAAGTCTCTAATTTGGAGGCAAAAAAAAAAGAATAATAAAATGGAGTGAAAATCTACACACGGTGGAAAGCGCGTGATTGCGATTGGCCAGCGCACGAATCACGCGTAAACCGTCCACCAATCAAAAACGGCGAAATCGAGCGCAGATCCAACATTGTGTGTTTCTCTCTTTTCATTTTTTTTGTCGCGTAAAAAAAAACAGAGAAACCAGTCTAAAAGGCGAAAAAATAAAAATAGAATATGAGACAAAATGAGAAAACGGTTATTCACGGGACGCGCATAATTTTGGTTCCATATGAAAAAGAACACGTCGAAAAGTACCATAATTGGATGCAAAACCCAGAGATTTTAGGGGGGTATAACATTCCTAGATTTTTACATTTTTCAAAAGCAACAGTTATATTATTTAGTCGTAAATATACATAACCATACTACAGTTTTATCGTTACGTTTATAGACAGAATAGTTAACACCGAATTATCTAACCCCGTATTCGAATATATTCCTGTAATTTCTCCGAATTGTTATTTTTTATTTGTCCAATTACAGTTTACTTGTTTTGTTGTTTTGAGGGAATTTTTAAATTTTGCGGTTCCCACTGACTAGTTTACCCTAACTAGGTATGGAACCTAACCGGTGAAATTCGGCGAAAAAACAATTCCGAGAAAGTACCGCCCCTTGATTTTAGTTTTTCAAATTTATTTTATTATGACGATTATAAGAATTTACTTGAGATTAAAAATTTTTTTCAAAATTTCCCCCCTTAAAAATCGCGCGGCTATTAGTCCGGTGATTAAGTATTTTTTTGGCAAATCGAACGATATTATTCAAAGAGATCTTTCATTAATGCACCCCTGCGCCGTTATCGGGTGAAACTTTTGCCAAAGTTACGGCCTGCGCCGTTATCGGGGAAAAATACGTGATCGAGTAAATTTTTTTCTCAAAGTTTCTACCCGATAACGGCGCAGGGGG
The DNA here is from genome assembly GCA_004367875.1 of Oikopleura albicans. Classification (NCBI taxonomy): domain Eukaryota; kingdom Metazoa; phylum Chordata; class Appendicularia; order Copelata; family Oikopleuridae; genus Oikopleura; species Oikopleura albicans. The sequence continues at coordinate 127,828 of SCLG01000247.1, forward strand.
TTTATCGCGACAATTCAGATTATCGTCCGATTTGACAAAAAACGTCAAAATCACATTTATTAGTTATACAAATCATAACTTTCTGTTTGTCGAAAAGGTCTTCATATTTTTCGATGGTTATCAACTTGATATATATAACTTATCAAGTAGGCTGACCCAAGCTTTTTTTCAAGGGTCAAAATCAAAAAAAAGTTTTATACCAGATGATAGAGCATGATCTACTAATGAAAAAATCTCATTAAGGACCCCCCCCCCCAATTTTAACCCCTTGTGGCAGATTATGTCGAAAAAAATCGATTTTTTAAGATCTAAGAAAAAAACATTTTATACCCCCACATTTAGAAGCCACAGCGTCAGAACCATTAAGCCTCGAGAAAGAATATCAAATGCAAAAGTCTTGGAGGGAAGACGAGGACAAACTGACCTTTATTTTGCTTTCTGTCGAAAAAATTGAAAATGGGGAATCCGAAATCGACTCAATGATTGGTAGGTACCACATTTTATAACTAGATTTTTTCAGATAAAAAAACCAGCTGTGTGCAATCTTTCCGATTCCTATCGCTATTTTTCACTTTTTTTTGGAAAAGTTTTTCATATTTTCCGCCCATATTTAGCTAGTTTCTGAAACTTATAACATAACAAGAGCAAACAAAAATCAACCAATAAAATTACTCAAAAATATTATTATTTGCGTAGACTGGTATCTTTTAAAACGCCTACGCACTGCGTCTTTATCCTTCACTTTTTTCGAAAGTTTTTATGAAATTTAATGGTGAACCTGATTATTTTTATTACCCGGTTCGAGCTCTTATCGGACAATTATTTTCGAAAATTTTTCCAAGTTTAACAATTTCTTCTGATGAAACCGACACGGCGCGGAATTTTTATGAAATTGTAAAAAGAGTCGCTTTACCTGATTACATAAAGATATGTAATTTACCACCTCGTTATGTTACACTTTTGTACAATTTGTTTTGTCACAAGGAGGCGCTGGATTTTTATAAAATTTCCAAATTCCGAAATATAACGTTTTATTTCATAAAATAAACGCTATTATTACTTTTTATAATTCTTGTATAAAACCCTGTATTTTTTTTTGTTGAAAATATTTGTTGGGTCTCATTTTTTTGAAAAAAGTCTTGCCGCGTTATAAGTTCTGAGCCTAAATATTTCATGTTTAGGTGACGTTAATTTATTCCTAAATGACCCGGAAGATGACCACGTTGGCGAAGTGGAAGTAATGATTGCCGAAGAGTCTTTCCGCCAAAAAGGGTGTGCCACAGAGGCACTCAAACTCATGATGGGATATTGTTATGATACAATTCATGTTTCCCGTTTCGTCGCCAAAATTGGAAAACACAATCTTAAATCATATTCATTATTCAAAAACAAGGTAAAAACGAATTATAGAGAGTGCTAGTCAGCTTTGTGCAATTTTTCTGGTGCCGACTGTAATTAAGGAAAATTGTGAGACGTAATTTGAAGAAATGCTTTTGTTTTTTGAATAAGCTTTTTTCCTCAAAATTTTACTGGAAAACGGAGCTTTATAATAGGATAAATTGTCATTGGGCTTGGAAAAGTTTTTTTTTATCATGCCTCAAGAATGTGTTATAACTTATATTAGTGAGAACTGGCTATAAGGCTCAAAGCAAAATTGATTAATGAGACCTTGATAACTTATAAGGTCTCAATAATTAATATTGCTTTAAGCCTTATAGCCAGTTCTCACTAAAAATAAGTGTTGTTTTTTAGTCCCACTATGTTAGTGGTGTTAAAAAGGCGCTGCCCCAAATAACCGCGTTTTATTCAAACCTTCTGATTTTTATTTCCCGCCACTTATCGCATCAAACGCGAGTTGAACTTGTTATTATCTGTGCACAATGCCACGTAAATTAGGCCGTTTTAACTTCTCGTACCAAACTTGAAGTCATCATGGCTAAATTATCATGCCTGTTGTTGCACAGAGGTTAACGAGCCGAAACGTTGACGCGTTGGATAGAATTAAAAGTGGCGGACAGTTAACCTATACACGCTCGTTGGCTGCCTCGTGTTCAACGGTTTATTTTGCCTAAACCTGTGAACCGCTTTCCTAATGTTCCAGTTTGAACACGACCGGTCAAAGCGAACAATATTTAAGTTAAGACTAAATTTTGAATTGATAGACAAATGTAATTACAAACTGAAGAATTTTTTAAATACCGAAGGGAATGTGATGTCATCTTTCATTTTGAGTTTTCCTTGTATTACAAATTCATAAGATTATAGCTTATACCAATTAAGCCCGTTCTTGCTTCATGAGGGTAAATCCCTGTTTTAATATGAATATATTAATCTTGGCATTAACACTTGAATAATATATATAATTAGTATTATTCAATTTAATGCCCGGATTAATATATTTTATATTAAAAAAGGTATTTGCCGACATGAAATAGGAATGTGTTTAATCGGTATAAATTAAAATTTGAAGAATTCGAATTAAGGGAAAGTCGTCAAACAATTAAGAATATCTGACAGAAAGCGACTTAAATTTATCAAAAGTTAGATTTCTACCAGTTCAATCGGCTGACTATTAGTTACTTGTTTTTCATTTATTTAAATATATCTTTTTCTAGCTAAAGTTCAAGTTCGAGTCCGAATCGGAGATCTTCGAGGAGTTTACCATGGAGCTCTTAATGGATGAAAAGGGGCGGAAGGTCATCAATGTTCCATTTCAAATGCTCGAACGAAATTCAAATTGGAAGGAAATGGGTCAAAAGCCCTACTTGGCACCAGATGATGACAGCATAATACCGCAGCCGGCCGAGACTGAAAACACGGACAAGAATTCCGATAAACTTTTTCTCGGTGTCGAAGACGATGTTGAAAACGACACAGAAACGCCGGATATGAAAAAGCGAAAACTACATTTTGGCGGGTTAAACCTAAAACGGAAGGAAGAAACGCCACCGGCAGATACCGTAGATTTCACAGCTGATGATGACTTTGACACATGGTGAAAAAATGTACTTTACTTGGATTCGAACCCAAGACCTTCCGGCCCAAACCAATTCAATTTCCGACGTCCATTTCTTCAACTAATTTTCCGATTTTTTATTGCTGCCGCATTTTTTTTTCTTTTGATATTCTCTCTTATCTCGACACAACATATTTTCGGGTGATGTTGAAAGGCGGCGATAATATCGTATGTTGTGTTTTTAGACCAAAGTCGGATTACAATGGCCAAGCGTACCAGAAAGGTTGGTATTGTTGGTAAATATGGAACCCGTTACGGTGCTTCCCTCCGAAAGATCGTCAAGAAAATGGAAGTTTCTCAACATAAGAAATATCAATCTCCATTTTGCGGCGCTACTTCATTAAAGCGAACAGGTACGTTTAAGATAACAATAGGAAATCCCAAGAAAAAATATTAAAATTTTTCAAAGGTTGTAACCAACAAAGTAATATTTTCATAATCTCCGATGCATGATTAACACTGACGCGTTTTTTTATTTAACAAAAAGATTTCTACTCAGCGTTTTGCATGAATTTCTGCCGTTTTCCTGTTTTTTCTAGAAGACCATATTCCAGTTTTTTGACGTGCGGAAAAACTCGAGTTAGAGCATCTAGAAAATGCGAAAGAAAAAACGGCGGAAATTCATGTAAAACGCCGAGTAATCGATTGGGCCATAGATGTTTAGCTATGGTCCCGCCGCCTGGCATTTATGTGCCGGGTAAAATTTGGAAGATGTTATAAAATATTAAGCAGCCCTCGGTTTTTCACTTGTTATATTATTAAGGTCCACTAATTACAAACTTGGTTATAAAAGCCAGTAAATGTGTTGGAGTAAAACTCGGTCATTTAGAGTAAAATTTTAGTAATTTAGAAATAAACCTTCAAGTAAATAAATGTTAAACAAATACAAAAACAATGTGTTGGTTATCACCAAATTTTCGTCTCGCGGTATTATCCACCTGGATTACAGAATTTTTTTAAGAGTGTCTGGGCTGATTTCGACCAAAATTTTTTTGCCCAAATGAATCGTTTGTAGTTTCCGAACCCGTGGATATTTTTGTTCGAATCAAAAAAGTTTAATATAGCCCCCGCGATTCTCTGTAGGTTCCAATGGTTAATACATTCATAAGTACTCTGAGACGCGTTCCAGGGGCTCTGATCAGGGCCTCTGAACTAATGTGAACAACGCCTACAATATTTATCAGATTAATTTTTTTTATATACCAATAGCTAGCCCTCTTCTTGGGTAATCCAACCACAATCTCTGATTTTTTATAAAGAGTGTGATAAAGATTTGCGACATAAAAGAGTGATTTTTTTTCTGCCCAAAACCGTTTTTTACCTTGTTCGGCAGCATAGCTTCCGCAGTTTGTAAAATGACGAAAAATAGAGATTGTGGGTGTGTAGTATAAAGATTTCTCTAATCATTTATCTTGATAAGAAAATTAAAATTGTGTTTAAAAATATCGTTAATCGTGTTGCGGCAAGTGTTGGTCTCTCTTTGAATGATAAAATAATATGTTGATTTTTGTTTTGTTGGCCAAGGACGCATCGCGTCGATCATGAAATCTAGAAATTGTGTTGATGAGAACACAAAAAAGCAGCCCAGACACTCTTAAATAATGAATCAACCCTAAGCATCTGGTCGTGTAAATTTTAGACCCTCTCAAAAATCGTCATATCTCAACAAAAAAAAATTTTGAGACGGTCTTAAATAAAACCGATCTCTGCGATGACTCAATTAAAAAATTGACTAAATTAAAAAATATTTTTTCTAAAGCTGTTGGCATCTGGGCCTGTTCTCGTACCAACAAAAAGATGGCTGGTGGTGCTTGGGAGCCGCACACCCAGAACTACCAAGTTGTGTCTATGGGTATTCGGCGTCTTCGCGAAGCTGTTGAATCGTAAACAATTCGCTCAAACCGTTGAATTAAAAACTCGACGGGTTTTGTTCGTTCTGATAATAATTCAAGTCTGTACTCGAATTACTTCGCTCAACATCGAAAAACACTCCGTGAACACCTTCAAACTAATATCTTGACGGAAATGGCTGAATTAAATTTTTTGAATAATTTCCCTCGAGTTTTGTGATCTAAGTTTTTTTTGTCGGAACGCAACGAAATTTTTACGAACTATTTTAATTTGCAGATGATTTTGAAAACACTTTTTATAACTCTAAAGTGGCTATTTTTTTACTATTACCGAAGTCTCGATACATCGCCCATGCTACGATTGAATGATGAACAAAAACGCTCAAAAATTTTTATCCGACAAAAAAAAAGTTAAATCTATTCAATCATCGTAGTAGCCTGGAGATGTTACCAAATTTCGGTTATACAGTCCTTACTCATTTATCGTCATAAAAAGGATCATTTTTCTATTAGAATGGCCCCATTTTGACCGAAAAGGGAGCAATAGTCCGATATCTGAGTAAGGACTGTACTAAAAATGAAGTATTTTAAACCATAGCTCCGAAATCTTCAACTTAAAATATTCATTACGTTGCTATTACATAAGATCTACAAGTCTCGTATTTATTGCCGTCATTTCCGTTTTTGTTAAATCAACGATTTGATTTTTGAATCTGTTCAGAAACCGGATTTTTAAACAAAAATGACGGCGATCACCGTTCGCACTCGTAAATTTATGACGAATCGTCTTCTTTTACGTAAGCAGATGATCTGCGATATCATCCATCCAAACTCCGCCACCCCTAAAAAGAGCGAAGTTCGCGAAGCATTGGCGAAAAACTATAAGGTCGCCCCAGACCAAATCATTGCCTTTGGCTTTAAGACGCAATTCGGCGGTGGAAAGACCTCTGGATTTGCCCTTATCTACGACTCAGTTGCGGCTGCCAAAAAAGTCGAACCCCGATACAGGGCCGCGGGAGAATTTTTTATTTTCAATATATGTTAGGGTGGCTCTGAATAGGAAACGTTTTTTTTTATAAACCATATTAAGCTGGGGAAGTATGCTGATCATGACATCATAGTTAACTAAAGTTTTACGCGTGAATTTCCCACCTTGATATTTGTTAAGGTTGAGTTAGCTTACATGTTATTGCTGTGTAATCCGACGGGTTTATGACGTGAAAAATGAATTTAGATTTCAAAATTACTTGAAATAACGATTTCATCCTTGATAAATATCGGGTCGAGCAGTTTTTAAATCAAAAAAATGCGTCTGCCCGGTAGTTCTAAAAAAAATCGTTTTGATCATATAAATCTGTCCAATACATATCAGTACACTACGATTAATTTAAAGGAACTCAAGCTTACTTTAAATACTTGTGACACGTGGTGGTGCACAACGTTATGATAGATGAAACCGTCACGGTGCTCATAACCAATCAGAGCCGAGGATAATTTGATACTTTTCGCGAAAGGTGTCAAAATTAGCAACAGTTTTGGGGTTAATGCGCATAAGTGGTGAGGTAAGCATACGCACCTCGTATCAGTCCAGTGACTGTAGGATAAATCAGAATTCTGCGGGTTGTTTTTGGCACTTTGTTAAAGGGTACAACGTGTATAAAGCCAAAAAAAGTATAAATAAAGATATGAGCCTCTAGTGCCCAATAGTTTAATAACTGTTTTGACCAAATTTTAGAACTCGAAAAAGTTATTGGAAAATATATGTGCAAGTTCTAGAATTTTTTTGAAGATCCGAAAAAAAATCCGTCTTCAAAAATTCTAGAACTCGTTACATACCAGGACTTCATTTTCCACATATTTTACTACTTTTTTAATTTCACAATTTTGCCAAAACATTTCTTTAATTAATGGGCCCTGGAGGCCCATATTATTATGTTTTACCTTTGTGTGGCATTTTACACGTTATTCCTTTAAAGAAAGTACCTGTTTTTAACGCGGTGCGGGGTCAGCACCCCGCACACTCACGCAAAATGACAATTAGTAAAACCCGCGCTCAGACTGATTCGTCATGGACTCGCCGACAAGATCGAGAAGAAATCACGAAAGCAGCGAAAGGAGTTGAGAAACCGACAAAAGAAGGTCCGAGCCACGAAGAAGGCCCAAGTCGGTTCCGCCAAGAAGAAGTAAACGGTCGATCGTTGTTGAACTGCTCATACTGTTTAACATGGCTGTCATTCCCTAACTTTTTGTCATACTTTGCGGCAAAAAAATAATACCACACAGTACTCCCAATAAGGATATGTATGCGTGATATGTCTTTTAGGGCATTTTAGGACAATCATATGCTAAATTTACTTTTTGTTACGGTGCTGTCAATTGTCGGTAACATATTTTTTTGCTGTAAAGTTGCAGACATCCAAGTCTTAATGTTGGCGGTTATTTTAGACTTGCTCGGACCTAAAACTTCGTTACCATGGGTATCGATATCCGTCACAACAAGGGTGCCTACAAACGCCGACCACACCGATCGGCGCCAGTCTCGGAAGATATCTATCTTGCTCTCTTGGTTAAGGCGTACCGATTCTTGGCCCGCCGTACCGATGCCCCATTCAACAAGGTTGTCTTGAAGCGTCTCTTTATGTCACGCATCAACCGGCCACCAATGTCCATTGCGCGCTTGGTCCGCAAAATGGGCTCAACTGGCCGCGAGGGAAAGACCGCCGTTGTCGTCGGTACCGTCACCAATGACTTGCGCATCCTGGAGGTGCCAAAATTGCGTTTGTGCGCGCTCCGCGTGACTGATGCGGCACGCAAACGCATCTTGGCATCCGGTGGTGAAATCATCACTTTTGATCAATTGGCGCTTCAAGCACCAAAGGCAGCGGTCCCAATCAGTTTAGATCAGGTCCGAATTTGGCCCCTAGCAAAGTCATGAAATAGCGCCAGCTTGCGGTTAGAAAATAGATTTACAGGTTTTTGCTATTGCAATTTGCAACCAATACTTTTCTATCTCCTGGACCCGGCATGAAATTGGTTTAAATTATAAAGTTTTGTAACAAAATAAATATTTGGTGAAACTAATTAATTTAAATGCCATAATCGGCATCACTGGAATTATCACGTTCTTTTGAGATGTCGCACGACACCGTTTAGTTACTTGTAATTTGACACCTTATAACAATCCCCACAATTTTCACATGACACTGAAAGGCATATATGCAAGTTTATCCAAAACGTAACACATTAAAAGTATTTGTTTTGTCCGCAAAATAAGGCTAGTCCAAATTCGGAACTGATTTGTTGAAATCGTGCATAAAAAACTCGATTTTAAATCACACTGAGCAAATGAAATTCAAACTACTCCCCGGAGTGTTAGAACTCATATATTTGCAAGTCATTTAATGATGGCGATTGTGATCACTTGATAGGGACAAAACACTGTCCTTCTCCAAGGTCCACGACGTCAACGTGCAGCTGTAGGCAAATTTGCACGAAACGTCGCTCCAGGTTAGATATTCAAAAATACTAAAATAATTTAACGTTCAATTAATAACGTACACTAACCTGATAGTCAAAATATTATAAGTGAGCCCCATGAAGTAGATTTTTTTTTCTGGTATAAGTTAGCTTTATACCAAAAGGAAGTTATTTCGACCAACCAAAATAACCCCCTATCTAGTTATCCTAACAAAGTTGGGCCTAACAAAGTTTTAACAGTTTACAAGTTGAAGGCTCTAATATCAGATTTAACAGAAATTATCACTGTTAGGGATATCACATAACATTTTTCACCCTAACTAACTGATGAATTGACTTGCAGCATTTTCAAAAAATGTGACTAACGTTTGTATTTATCAGGTGCCCCTGGCTCCCACACCAAGCCGCTTGTCCGATCCAAGGGACGCAAGTTCGAACGTGCTCGAGGTCGACGTGCATCAAACGGATACAAGAAGTAAAAAACTTTTTTTCTATCTGCTGGTTTTATTCATTTGCCAATAAATACCCGGAAACTAGAATTTTGTGTTTCTTATACCTGCAATAATTATATATGGACCAATAATATGATAGTATCAAACACGCAAGTTGTTTTTTACGCATGGGGTCTTCGTCAAAAAATCCTTTTATAGGTTGGCTTTGGTTCTATCAAAAAAATTTTTATTTTTTTTCGAAAATTGCATTTGAATACTGACAATTTCATTTCATTGCTACTGGCACTGGAATTGAATTATTTGCATCTATGTAATTTTCGAAAAAAAAAAATTTAAAATATTCTACATAAAATTTTATCATGATAGAACCAAAGTCAAGGCGTCAATCCATACTGAATTTTTGACGAAACCCCAGATGTCCGATAACCCCTCTAAAATTTGCTTGCACGTTTGTGTGTGCTACAATCATTGATTCCATAATGGGGTTAAATATCGACCGTTTATCCCATATCGCGTTATAACGGCCTTTTTTCGTCAAAAAAGTTATTGTCCCATAACGGCCGATTTTTGTTTTAACCTATTTTGGGGGTTGATAATTCCACAAGATTTCTTCCTGTGGGGAACGTGTTTTATACACTAGATGTACCAAACATTTCTCTACAAATAGCGCATTTGCACTAAACCTCATACAAGTGTTCGAATTTATAATTTATTAATACAAGACTGGCACATATACCATGAAATGTATGTCGCAAAATAAAAATGAGCCATTTTATCACAATTTGTCCCAAATATGGGACCTTTTAGTCCGATAAATTTACCGGTGTAAATCATAAAATAACGGTTTCTTCAGACAATTGGTGTTTATGAGTGAAAATTGGCTCAAGTAAATAACTTTCAGCTCATGGTTTCAATTTTGTAGTTATTTCCCAATAGTGTCTCGAGCAATTCGTAAAACAGAAACTGGTTACAGTCCTTACTCATTTATACGCTTTTTCGGCCAAAAGGAGGCCATTCTAATAGAAAAACGGACCTTTTTGTGACGATGCTCCTTTTTCGGACGCTATTTTCGAGAACCGAAAACGTCCGATAAATGAGTAAGGACTGCAGTTCATCGGGTTAAAATGAGACCATGTCAAGGCAGCCACCAGTTAAGACCTAGGAACTCGTTGAGAGAATATTTGCCGCATTGACGGTATAGCCGGTTATAAAGGAACCCTTATTGCTTTTCGAAAAAGCAATAATTTTCCACTTAAACCGCAAATAAAAACCGATTCGTACTACAGTAGTAGTTAGACCCATTATTTTTACCGTTAAGCGTATATTAATGACACTGTGTGAATTTCTTTTCTTTTGAGGCGAAAGGGTAATCCGCCGAAATTTATCCGTTTCTGGCCGATGGCAATTTTCAGAACGGGAAAATTTTGACGGATTAAGCTTTCGCCACAAAAGAAAAGAGACCGATTCAAACGGTGCCTATATTACAGTCCTTACTTCCAATACGGACGTTTTTGATTCTCGAAAATAGCGTCCGTATTGGAGTGAATTGTCATAAAGGGTCCATTTTTCGACTGTTTTGAGGACACTTTTCCACAAAAAGCGTCCGTATTGGAAGGGAGCGTCCTTATTGAGTGCGTCCGTATTGAGAGTAAGGACTGTAATACCGTTTCTGATATTCATTTCTAAAAGCCCCCCGTAATCTATGAGCTGAAAATCGTCATAAAAATAGTACAGTCCTTACTCTCAATACAGACGCACTCAATACGGACGATTTCTTCCAATACGGACGCTTTTTGTCAAAAAATGTCCCCAAAACAGTCGAAAAATGGACACTTTATGACAATTTCTTCAATACGGACGCTATTTTCGAGAATCAAAAACGTCCATATTGAAAGTAAGGACTGTATGTCATGATAAAACTCGTCTACAATTGGTCAGCATTTTGTCCATTGTCCATAAGAAGCTTGTGTCCGAAGAAAAAAAAATCATTCAGATTGTAGCGAATGAATGAAAAACCGATAGAAGAAATGTCGCGATCGGAAATGCTGGAGCGGCTCGGTCTGTGGCCCCGACGTGAAATACAAATTGATAATTCCTCCTGTTACGACTTTTATACCCAATTTGAAGTCCGAACGGGAAAGAAAATCAAAAAAAGTAGTCAAATTGTACCGGAAACTTCACCGCCACGAAAATCAACTTCGATTGACCCACCAATAATTGATAAAGAAGTCGCAGAGAAAAACGCAACGAAAGACGAAATTATTATTAAATCGGAAACCACGTCGGTAACACCCCAGACAAAAAATAATGCTGAAGGTGGCGTTTTAGAGGCAACATAGATAAATACAGTCCTTATTAGTTAAAACTGTAACTTACTGTCAATTTCAAAAATACAAATGGTAGACATACAAGCAATAACCAACTCCCACAATCTACTAGGTTGTAATGAAATGAAACACATCCCTACTTCGAACCAGAGGTACCGGTAAAGTGCTACGAAAGCGGAAATTATCGATTTTGTATTTTGTAATTTAATTAGATATTTATTTTTTACGTTCCAATCACGCATGTTGGTTTTCAAGCAGATATTTGCCAAAATGATAAGATATTGATGATTAAAAACCCCTCTAAAACCGGCCTTTTTGAAAAATTTTCACCGTGGAAAGTACCAGTTCCTCCTTTTCCCGCATATCCACCTGGAGCTATGGCTAAGGATTTCGACAAGGACAAAGTTTCGAGTTTTATCGAAGCTCATTTGAAGTTTAAAAAGTGGGACAAAGTGGCCGATGTTCCACAAGAGGATCGTGAAGCGTATACCGAGTACCGTGTTAAAGTGCGTCTCCGGGATTTACAGAAGGGCGAGGTATACGCTCACTACCGAAAAATGGCCCACGAGCGGGCGCAACTCGACTATTCGTTGTTAAGGGGGTAACACCTAGTGCCACTAGGCTAGTGGATAGTAAAATTGCAAAAATTGGTTTTAAGGCCTGAGATTTTAGCCATTATAAGATTGTACAGAGGAGTTGGTCATAAGGTCTGAGATTTCTTTATAAGGTCTTATGGTCAAATCAAAAGCATACTTTGTGAGGAAAAAATCTTAATAATATTTTATTTAACGTTCTTTTTTGCATTTAAGGTCTTACCATATGGTCTTTTTTAAGACCCTGTAACCAGAGTGTTGGTACTTACTTTTTTGACAATAAAAACGGCACATGAGCAAAATCAATTTATTTTTGTTTTGTTTAAACAAGTAGACTGGTTATAAGGTCATGTCAGTTCGTTAGACTTTGACCATTCAATGAACTGTTACCCCTCACCAGTACGGCTTTTCCTATAATGCCCCAAATTCTTCAGTTTGACAAGGAGTGGAAAATTGTTCAAATGAAAAATCTCCAAAAACTGAACGATCGATATTCGATCAATCGAACGTTTGGAACAGATGAAGTTCTATCTGATGAACACACAACTTCAAGGCATGTTGGCTGTGCTCTAGCATTAATGACGAAAAATCCACTGAGTACGCTCTACTCGAGGACCTATCAGGCATGCGTCAATTACGAAAATAAGGCACCCACGTATATAAAGCCGCATACACCGGCTGGAAAAGTAAGTTCTGTGAAATTTTCAAATATACAAATATAATGTTGGGTTGAAACAGGGTGCGCATTTAACCGGTCGCTTTTGTATTCAGCAATAAAAAGTACACGATCGCTTTTTTGTTTTGACCGTATTGTGGCCTTTTTGGGTATGAAATTCATACTATGAATCTTTAAAAAATCATGTCCTTTTAACTTATTTTGGATTTTTCTATCTTTTTTTCTTATGGTTTTTTTTCTCCAAGACCTGATAACCAGCCCCTGTTGGTTATATGATCATCTGAAACCTATAAAAGAGAAATCAAAAATTAATTTTGTGTCGGTCCAAAAGAGACCTAAACCAGCGGTACCTTCTGTACAGTAAATTAAATTTTTAGTTTCCTGGAACAAATATAATCAAAAGGCGTCCGACCGTTTTTCATGATGAAAATTTAAAGTCAATTTGCCTTCAATATGATTGCAAAATTGCTATGAGTTTTTCGTCCCTCAAAGATTTATTTATTCATTCCGGGGCCGATCAGCCTTTTGGCATGCCTTTTGAAATTCAGCCGACGACTGACTGGCTTTCCGGTGGCCAGACTAATTTACTGTTTTTGGGCAAAAAACTGCCGACTCGGTACGATTTAGATCGCGATATTTCGCACAGATATTTTAAGCGTCATTTGCGGACGATGGCAACAGTTAGCCAGAATAGCAGTCAACAGTTACCGAATGAGGACGAGTTGAGATTACGGGACCGGGCTGGGACCGTTTACCCCGAAGACGGCGACTTCGGGCGATTGACACAAGTTTGGTTTTCAAATATGACTTATTATAACGAAATAGCATTGGTTGGTTTTTATTTGAAACTCGAGCTGTTTTTACGGCAATTACCGGTACTTACGACTTTGCATAGTAAAAGGGCCGTTTTTTGCTTGCCTGATAACTAAGGCAGAGGTCTTCCGATCACTGAAATGCTTCATTTTTTAATTAAAAAAAAAACAAAAAAGCCTGATTATAAGAAGTTATGTCCGTTAATAAGGCCAACTCGTTATAAGGTAACGTCAGATTTTTTGAATATGATTATATAACTAGACCCCCACACTAACAAGTGTTGTTAAATCTTGACCTTATAACCTACACCCCCTGTACTCTCTCGTAGTTTGAGACTTTTTGACAAAATTATTAATCTGGATGAAAACCGGTGGTGTAGAGGATTCAAGTGCGCAAGAAATGCCCCCTGGACAACCCACGTGCTACAGCATTGTGCAAATCGGCACCGAGCGCGTTCTGGTCCGGCATCCCACTGATGGTTACCGAAAGGATTCAAATGGTACGGAGATTCCGACTAAAATTTTACCCAAATTGGAATATCAAATTTGGTATGGCGCGGAAATTATCGCGCCAAATGAGCTCATCGTTGAGTGGCTCTGGTCAAAGTTACTTAATGTTTCGGTAGCGCGGATACGAGTCCAAGTTCAAACAGGTCAAGGCACAGTTTGAATTAGGCTATAGTGTTAAGAAAAAAGGATAATTTGTCGAAAATGTTTATTTTTCGTTTTTTTTATAATGTTGATCAATTTTGCTAAAGCAAAAATATGCAAATACATGAAATTTAAGGTCAACTCCGCGTTTAGGCCCTGACCTTAGAACCACCCCTGTAGTAGGTATAACCTACCAGCCATATGTTTCATTCAAAATTTCAAAAAATTATAAATGTAATAAAATTTGATTTACATTACCCTTGAGGGTTCCGTCCCGTTACAATTCAGGCGAATTCAAACTGTGCCCGGATAAGTTTTCATGGAAGAAGTTTTACCGGCCGATAACTGGAAACAAATTGAAACCGATGTGACCAAGAAAATGGGCGTTAATGTGTTGAACGGATACACAAAGAAAATTTCAAATGTTTTGCAAAAATTAACCGCCCAGGCCGCGCGTTATGATGGATCTGAAAAGGTAAATCATTTTAAACATTTTCGTGCAAAAAATATAATAAACTGATGTTAACCGATACTACCGAGGGGTTCTCGAGAAATGGACATTGTTCTGCTTTGAACAAATTCAAAGTCAAGTCAATTTTGCCTGACCGTGACCTTAAAGTTATAACTTATAACCAACTAGGCATGTATTTATTTTAGAAGTCATTCTTATTGGAAAATGACCCGGGTTCGAAAGTGATGAGGGTTTTTCAAGAAGACAAAGAAGGAGACCGAACACTACTACGTGATCCACAGGGCGATTATGATTCAATTATTAACATTCATTTTATGCCTGACAATGTATACTGGAAGAATCAAATTTATTTCCGTGATATCGATATTGGTACGTTTTCCCTTTGTTAATTCTGATTATAAGGTCACGCCACTTTTCACCACTTTAAAATGATTATAAAGTCAAACTTGAACTCCAGGAACTGCATAAACCGCTTAACCAGTTATCTTAACACCAATTATCTTAACAAAATTTAACACTTTTTGAGCACGTTCGATGTTACGATAATTGGTTAGGTGATGTAATTATGGCCGTGTTGTGATATAAGTAGGGTGAGAAAATGTAAACCCAATTTTTATGAATAAGTCTGGTTATAAAGTCAAGTCTTTTTGTACCTGAACCTTATAGCAATCCCCTAAATACGGTTTGAAATTCAAATTTTGAATACCCTTAATTTTTTTAAATTAAGAAACACTGTTACCGTATCATTTGGCAAACCAGGTGATGCCTTACATGTTCCCACCCAAGCCAAATCAAAAACAAAATGGGCCCAAAAAGGGACGTCATTCGGGCCGCGGTTTTGGACGTGGTCGTGGCCGGTTCAAACGCGGAAATTCATAAGATGTACTCATTAATACTGCCTCTTACTGCTTCTGTCTTCTTGAAAACTGTACTGATAAATTTTGCCGGTTACCTTAAAATCTAACTTCCAAAATTCCTCCTAGCTGATGTTCACCGGACCTGCACATTGTGGGAGTGGCCATGGCGAGGAATATTAATTTTCCAATTATGGGAAGCTTATATTTGAGTTTTTATCGCAAGTGAAACTTGGCCCCTTTCTGATCGGCTTGACCTTAACGTTGTTCAAGTTTAGAATGGCGGCAAAAAGTGAAAATGTGACAACTCCCATGCCTTTGCCGCCCGAAATCTACTACAAACAATATACAGACGATAAGGTTAAACGCGAGCAATGTCCAAAACCACCAAAAATCCCACAAGATACGGTCGTCATTTTCGGTCAATTACAGGTTTGTTTTCCCCTGTCAAGTAAACGTCAGGTTTTTTGTGATATGGTCTTAACGTCTGTTGGATAAAATCATGTATTTTTGACACAAAGTAGGGGAAACTGCGTAGCTGCATGATTGGTAAAAACTTGTTTTTTTTTAATATTGTTAGTTGAAGTCTGATTTTATTGGTTATGAAGATTTTTTAGTCTAAAGTTTATGAAAGAACCATGATTACGATAAAAAGTTTTCATGGGTTTTCGAGTAACATCTTTTTTATCAATTATGAATATATATTTAGTGTGCAACGTGGGGTACAGTTCGACCCATAGAACAGTACGATTTTCCCCGACTCCATCCGCAACAATATGATCGTCGCCAGGAGTTGAAGAAGCTGATTCAATCCGTTGCCGTAGCATTTTTGGATCTTCTCGAAATACTCGCAAAATCCCCAAATTCGCCGCAGAGAGGTCAACGTATTGATGATCTTGGTCTACTTGTAAGTGTTTTTTATACAATTACCAGTTTTGGATTAATTGGAAAAATACGACGACCTTTTGATACCAGACTCTTGATTTTTGAGATTTCTTGAGAAACTAAAGTTAACTTTTATTCCTGATTTACAGTCAATACAGTTGTATGGATTTTATTAAACCATATATAACTACTATAACTCCACCACGTAACAATTTGAAATACGTTTTATTTTCACAACCGTTAATCGACTCTATCTTTTCGTCAAAATTTAAAAATGATTTTAAAAAAGTCTTTAGATTCCAGTTAACTGGAATTGTTGGTTATAACTTATAACTTATAAGGTCAGCCATTTTGATCTCAATTTTTTCAACATAAATCACGTCTTTTTGTTGGCTTTTTGGGCGAGGACCCTTTTTGGGGCTTATAACCAGACCCCCTTGTAAGGTCTCGTTAGATTTTGAGACACCTAATAACCAACAAGATCTGTGTTATTTTTGACATGTTATAATTCCTCGAATTTGATTAGAAATTTGATTTATTCTTTGATTTGCTCGTGCAATAAAAATAAACGTCTAAAGAAGCAAATGCATTTTAGTTTATCCATATTCACCACATGATAAACGAATTCCGTCCGCATCAAGCGCGCGAAACGCTCAAACTGATTCTTGAAATGCAAAAGAAGCGGCGCGAGGCGACGTCTCAAAATTTAAACAATGCACTCGAAAAGTGCTCCTTAATTCTCGACGAGGCACATCGCAATATAGAAGCGGACACCTGACACGCGCCCTAGTGGCCAACCATGTACAAACTATAGAAAAAAAAATACAAACTTCATCACAAACGAGGTTTTCTGAAATCCAGATTTCTTTTTTCCTTCACCGAATGGTCGACCTTACGCTAAGGGCGTGGTTGGCTCAGACCTGAGGCAATTACAAAAAATCAAAATTAAATACACTAGATAACCCATCTATCCTAGTATGGTTGTGGCTATAAGGTCAAAGGTATTGTGATGTCTATTAAATCTTTGTCGGATATAATTACCTGCACGTGGGTGTCGTTTTGGAGAATGAGAACGTATTTGGCCGGTATATCGGAATAGCTTGACCTTATCCACCGTACCGGGTACGATAGAAATATCCCAATTTTTTAAAGCCCTCAGGTGGTTATTTCACACCTTATAATGAGATTTTAAGATATGCTTGCGTTTCTGACCATATGTTTCAATAAAATGATAAAACCACATTCGAATTGTAGACTTCTATAGTGACCCCTGAACAGACTGTACAAAAATGCTAAATAAATTGATATTGTATTTTTAGTACTCATTTTAGACAATGTCTGAATCGGGTGAAAAAGATACAAAGGACGATATAAAACCAGATGATAATCAGCTGCCACGGAAAAGGTCAGTTCAAAAAAAAAATCTGATAAAGGCACTGCGAGTGTTTTTGGTTGGTGAACAACGAAGCTGGAATAGGCGCTAGGCAGAAAGGTTGCGTGAAAAATTTGATCATAAAAACGTCTGAAAAGGACGCAGGGACTCTAAACATGTTTGATTCATCTCTAATTTGCAAATTGTTGTACCGGCCAATTCGAGAAAAATACATTTGTATACATGGTTATAATTTGTAACTTATTAAGTCTGACATTTTGACCGATATGCCATATGGGGACTCTCAGACTGTGAGGCTTTGAGCAATTTTCCTATGATTTGTAACGCTATTCTAACGTCACTCTCACAGTCTGAGCGTCCCAATACGGTTTACCTTAACGTTTTTTTACATTAAAGTCACGTCAGTTTTTGTTCAATAAAATTGTCCAAAAAAGTCTTCATAAGTTTTTAGTTGCAGTTTTAAAGTGAAGTCAGTTTTTTCGATCTCGACCTTATAACCAACGCTTGTTTTTTTTATCACAGCGGCACAAGTTACACATATTTTTAGGCGATCACCCGGCAGATCAGTGCCCGCAGCATATTTTGAACCACTGTCAGATTCTGACGGGGAGGGCAATTTTGACCAGTTCGGAGAATTCACTGCCGATTTTATTGACACCGCAGAATTGGGCGCAAATATTGCTCGCCACGAGTTCGTTTCGATTTCAGACGGCGATCACGAGGAGCCCGAACAAGAGGATGGAAAATCTGGCCAGGTTTTAGGTCAGTTTTTTTTAACTAGAACATTTTTGGGCAATTTTATCGATTCGAAGAAACCGTTGATCTTTATAAGCTCAGTCATTTTGACCGCTATAAGGGCTAGTCAGTTTTTTTTTTTCAACATAAATCATGTCTTTTGAACTTTATTTTCCATTGAGAACAAATATTTTTGTTGATTATAACTTATAAGATCAAGTGAGTTTCAGCTTGATCTTATAATCAACACCACCTATACTCAAGCGTTTTCAGCTCGGCTTTTCGGCCCTGCTTCGTCTGAATTGATTACTACAGTTCTAAGCCCCGTTGCGTGGGGCTACTCTGTCGCTTTGAGCTCCTTTTTACTCAAACATTTTAGTTGTTTCGTTGGGTAAAAACGATCTTAATCTTTTTTTTCGGTAAACAGATGAGCTGGTGAATAATGAAATGTTCTATGACATAACAATGCGGGGTCTCAACCATTTGGCGATCAGGAGCGGGAACCGTTCGCTGCCGGGTGCCGTCGAGAATCTGTGTGATATGCGCCGCCGTCACCAAAAACTCTTTCACAAGTTAAAGCAGCTGCGGCAAACGGTTGAAATTGAGTCGGCCCGGCTCACTACCGCCACCAACGGCCAGCTACCAGCCAACAGCCCAAGTCCTACTACCAGTACGTGATGAAAAGGCGCCTCTTTAAAAACATTATTGAAGCTTAAAAAATAATAATCGAAACAAACCGGGACGCCATGAAGTGGAACTTCGTCAAAAAATGTTTTCTTCAAAAGTTCTTTTTTTTTTGGCTAATTTTTTTTTGTTGGCATAATTTCTTTTGGCGAAGTTTTTTAGGAACCGCGAAAAAGGCCTTTTTATTCCACCTCACGACGTTCCAAACAATTCCGCGAAAAAATAAAACAAATTACATGTGTATTATAAACGTGCCGCTATCATAAATGGCACAGGTTCAAGTTGGAGAAGGTTATAACTTGAAAAACGTTACACTGGAAATATGCGTTAAACTCCAAGTAACAGCTTTTTATAGCTCTACCAGCACACCGTTTTTTAAACTCAAGCAAACTTATTATTATTCGCCCACGTTTACTTTGTTCCGATCGACCGTTCTGGTATATGAACTGGTAAAGACAGTAATGAGCTCAATCAAGTTTTTTTCTGGAAAAAATAGAGTCGACATTTGATTGGCTGGTTCTATTTTTGTATTCAAAGAAGACCCCAATTATGTGCACCTGTTTTGAGACTCACATACAGAGGTTGGTTTTTAACCTCTTTTTTGTCGCGACCTTATAACCTCTTTGACGTTTTTAACTGAGTTTAGTACTGACCTATTTTGTGTCGGATCCAGTTTTCTCCCAACGAAATTTTAGATTGAAAAAATCTGGATACCGAAGCTTATATAATAAAATATATGTGTATATTCTAAAATTCGATCACTTTTTCATGACTCATGAGGAACCGAGGATGCGGGGAAAGTGCCCTTCATTTGAGTAAAAACTAAATAGCATTTTTCTTTACAAATAATTGTTTTATATGTCTCGCTTTACTTATTACCAAAATCCGAAATCGTTTAAAATTCTATCAATGTAATAATGTCCAAGTTAGTCAGGATTTAGGACATTTCCCTTGAGTCACATATTATGGCTGGAGAATGGCTGGAAAAAATCGCGTCTTTTTTTCCTGAGTAAAATTTATTATGTTTAAATGATGCATGAGTGGTGTCTTTGGCGGTTAACCTTGAGCCATCTGTACCCCATTATTAAATATTGATTATCAATATGTTAACTGTTAAGTACGGTACCTTTGTACTGTCAAAGCCTGTTATCTAAAAGACACAAAAAAATTTTTGAAAAAGAGGAAAAGTGGAATACCGTTCCAAATTATTTTACCATATTATTTTTATCCTTTTCAAGTGAGATGTCTGTAACGATTAAGGATAAGGCGAAACGTTTATTTCGTAAATGACATAAACTAATTGCAATATTATTTGAGTATTTAAATTGTAGACAACATTTTTTTATTAACAGCATCAAAGATCACCGTATAATTTATACACAAAATACATGGTTTCCCTAGAATGTTTTTTATCTTATTTATTAGGCGCATCCTGTGTGTTATAGTATAATACAGAGGATGTGCCTTTAACTGGCCACTTTTAGACTAAATTGTTTCGGAAATAACATTATTTTACGACTATGCATTGAGCCGTTGACCTGCCAAAAACCCGTTGGCCGACCAGTTTTTGAAAAAATTTAGTGACCGGTTAACGGCGCATCCTGTGTATAACTTATATGTTTTTAATCACTTATTTCTTTACTTATTTAACATTTCAAAGCATTAACGGGGATATTGTCTAGTCTTACCGTATACACGGGGTCAAGTCAAGTCAGTTTTTCCAACATAAATTATCGATTCCCCCTCCGTTTTTCTTTCGAACCCCTTTTTGACTGTCAAATGTTTCCAACGGTTATTTATTCAAGTCTTTTTTACGAGAAAATTTTGTTGAACTTAACCTTATATCAGACCCCTTATGCATAATTCGACTTTTTCTTCATGTTTTTCGAGATCTCCCCGGCATTCAATAATAGTTGACATCTGTAATATAACTTTCAGCTACATAATACGGATGTCTTTTTTTTATCAAAACTCTCAACATTTGTTTGGCACTAAACTATTTTCCGCATGCTATGATCGTAATCAGCGAGTTTAAAACTGATGGTTTATACGAGGATTTTTCCAATAGTAAACAAAATTTCCCGAAAAATTAAAATGGGTTATTTTGTAGATCCGGCGAATCATGTGGCCGATTCTTAATCCCCACGTGATTCGTAGGATCCCCAGTAAAATTCGAACGTCCATTACTGGGGGTATACCAATTCCGGGACGCATTTCCGTTTCGAGTCCCGCATTTTGTCCCGTAATTGGACTCTCATCTCATTTTTATCACTAGGAACCGTCGCGAACTTGAACTTATTATTTTTTTGGAATAAGGAGCGTCACGGAATTTAATTTTTTTGAATAGTGTTCCGTAATGGGTTGTCCCGCAATTGGCCTACCCCTGTAATTATTTAGTACGGGTATTTATTTGCTTTGTGTAAACCGTGTTCAAATTAAATGTTATTGTGTTTTTCTTTATCTTTTGCGAACATTTAATATTCAATCTTTCTTTCCCATTCGATGGGAACAATAAACACGATCCAACTATTCTGTAATACTTTGTTTCTATGTTTTTTTATTCTGATTTGTTCAGTTCAAAAGGTAAAATAGTTACGCCAACTAACCCGATATCTTAACAACTGTTTTGCTCAAAAAGTGTTAAGATAATTGGGTAGGGCGTTTGGTTAGATAATTGGAAATGGCGATGCGTTTCGGTCCCAAAAGATAAATGGTTAGGGATTGTATTACAAGGCCAGTCATATTGTCGGCTAGAACTTCTAGCCTAGAAGGTTGTATCACTTTTTTAACAAATCTTCTGGAAGAAAAATTTTATAAAATCTAAAAAAACTAAAAACGTGTTTAAATTATGTGTACGAAATTAAAAGTATATGTCTTTTTGGAATTTTTTTTATCAATGTGATTTTAAAAGATTATCACACGTGATTTCCGTCATATTCTCCACAGTCGAATAATAAGATCACAACTGTAAAATGAAAAATAACAGACCATTTAAATATTCATTTCAAGAGACATCCAGGTGGTTATTGTGGTTAACATTAATCCAGGGCTTTTTGTAAGGTGACCTTTTAACTTCTTTGGGAAACATTTTTTATAGTTCGAAAGACGTTTTGCTCTGGAATTCAGACTCTACATAACGTTTGATGGTATATTCCGGATACATTTTTTGACAAAAATTTCGAATATTTATGTTAAAATGATTTAAAAGTATATCTGGTATATTACTTTTATGGTATTTATGTTGCAAAAATTTTAAATACAGTCCTTGGTTTAATAACGACCCTTTTCGGTTCTCGTAAAATTGGCCGTTATGGAATTAGCGCCCCTTATGGAATCAAGGACTCTAACTTATAATGTATTTAAAAATTCTGCGAAAGAGTTTTTTGAGTCAATTCAAGTATAAATACGAGACATTCCGCGATATCATTTTAGGGTACATTATTCGGATGAGTTTGCAATACTTTTAATTTGTTTTATTGTGATATTATTATTACTTACTCTTTCGCCGATATATTAATAATATTTATTTTATTAAGAATTTTTATTTCAATGAGAAATCATGGCGGATTTTGCGCCTATTGTCAAACCATATGAGCCGAAACGAGTCTGTAATATCCAATCATTGCTCTCAAATACAAAAACAAACATATGTGGTTTTGATCATGACCTCAAGAGGGCGCTCGTGTGTTCACGGAAATTTTATCACGTGATTGATATACAACAGGTGACCGGATCAAATGACTACGAAATTTCATCGCAAAATGTTGTTAGAACCCAACGTGGTAGCGCCAATGGAAATACAAGTCTTGAACCCTCGATGGTTAAATTTTGCTCTTTTAAGGTATGCGTTTAATTCTAAAAAATAAAAATGTCAAAAAATTTACAAAAGAACAAAATTTAGAAAAAAAAATGTTAAAAAAACGCACAGGTTAGTTCTGTTTTTTTTTTTGATTGAAATTTGTTCTTCAAAACTTTTATTAGTTTTATTCCACTTAATGCACATCCCAAAATTTTGCTTCTGGTCCCGGTGAGTTATTTTAGTTTTCACGATATTTTTTAAGGGTTCGCAAAATATATTTGCATCATTGTCGAATTCGGAGAATATTGAAATTGGTAAGATTGATGGGAAAACAATGAATATTGAGTCTATCAAATCGGACAAATCGGACAAACACATTTCCCACTCGCGATTTGTCAACGATATTCATTGGTCGCCGCCTTCTCAAGAAAAGGTCGTTTGCAAATTATGTGGGACTAAAATTTAAATTCTGAACCCAGGAAAAATTCTTGGGTTACCGCTGGAGGCGGTTGTCGATAAACCGACATTTCTGTACTTTGACTGGTTATTTCCAGTAGTCTGAACCGTAAATCGGACATTTTTTGCGCGCCTCAAAAAGCCCCAATATTTATCTACAGACGTGATTTTTTTTGTCCATAGCTTGTTACATACTTTCGGAATTTTAAGTTCAATTTTTCTCCCACCAAATTTGCAAACGACCTAAGCCAAAATTGGCCTCGGTTTGCCGCGACAGTGACCTTAGAATTTGGTCATTGCGGGAAAGTTCAATTCAATACTTTCACAAATTCAACACGGTCAGCCAAGCAACCTTTGTCAGGTAAATAATTTCTAGATGCTTTTATAATGTCATGAAAGCTGGTCACGTTCAATATAAAAAATACGTTCAAATATAATTCGACCCCTTTTCCCTTTTGATTCCCTTTTGACACTTTTTGGGGTCATATGCAAACTAGTTTACGCCAACTAGTGACCGTATAAATGTTTTAATGCCATCATCGGATTAAAAGTCAAATATTTATGAATTTTAAGATGGGATCCAACCGAAACGAATATTATCGCGACAACGATTGAACGTCAACTCAAATTTTGGGATATTCGAATCAAGAAGCAATCGTGTGATTTTTTCTATCTGGAGGATCGAAAGGCAATTGCGGCCAAATCACTCGATTTTTACGACAATTATGTTATGTCCCTTATGTCCTATACTTCCCACCAGGCAAACGGGACAAGTAGTGAGTGCGCTATTCGTATCCATGACCGGCGAATGAACGGAAAGAAAAAATTATTGCTGGAAGAAAAAGTTTACGGCGCACGAGACGCAAGGGTTGTTTTTATTTTACGTCAACCTCATGTTATATATATATATATATATGTGCCAGCAAGCATTTCATTTTTAACGAATATTATTGACCAATTTTCGGACCAGATGTACCGGAAACTTACGGTAAAAGTACATAACAGTTGAATTACTCGAAAATCAGTGATTGTTTTTAAAACAATAAATTATTTTTGTCGAAAATTTTCGACTACGGACTTTAGATGAATTAGAATCAGATGTTCTAAGACATGCGCGTGTCTATTTTAAAATCGAGAATGGTTCGCTTACCGGTCAAAATACGGGTTGACCTAAAAAATAAACGACCAAGGTTCGCGCCCGACGGCCGTAAAGTTTTTATTGTTGTGGACGATGGTATAAATTCTGCGCCTATGTTTCAACTGGGGGGATCTCCAATGACCCGTTCATCCCGTACGTCCCAAATAAAAGTATTCAATTTTCCGACCAGTGATAGGGAACATCGATCGCTCACTTCTATGGCCGTTTTTAAAGCACCTGGTTGGTCAGTGCAGTATTGGAATTATAGGCACGGATAGCAACAATACCATTTTGGTATATATATAGAGTAGGTGGATGTTTGCTTATAAGGTCTTACATTTTGACAATTATAAGGTCAAATAATTTTTTTACTTAGTGAAGACCGCCCTCCTTCATTACGCTGACACATTTTTTGTATAGAAATTTTGTTTTTTTTGTGCATTAGGCTCAGGTTCGTTTTTCACCACCCCCTCTACAATTTTAATTGAAAGATCCTAGAGTTGATATAAGGTCTGGCATAACCACACAAGTGTAATTTTACTCTTGATATTCTGAGAATAGAAAAGTGAACGAAGACACATACGATATCATTGGATTATTACGGAGAGAGCGTGAGGGAAAGGACAGATACGAACATGCGATTGGAAATTGGGAATATAAAGTGTTGCTCGACGATGGAAATAATGATCCTTTGCGGGATGTTCAGGTCGTTTTCATATTAGAAGGCGACACAGTTGAAATGGAAAATCCCGCAAGTGTGAGACAAGGTATAACTGTATTTTTTTCTGCATAAAAAAATCTTATGGTATTTCGGAGCGCCCAAATAAGTCTGACTTTCAACTGGAAATAGCGCAATGTTGTCATTTCAAGGTTGTCACCTACTAATTTGAAAACGACTTCAGTTTCCATTCGAAGGAAATGAGGGAGTCACAGCGGACGTATCCATGCCGTATTCACCCTCCGACAGCACCAATACGCAAGAAGATTTACGAAAAAAACTTGAAAATGAACGCAGTATGATTGGGGACACCCGGTATCGAATAAAAATCGAGCTAGAGTTTGGAAAACGAGAAGAAAACGCAATTACTGGTGTGTTTAGGGCCGGTCACTGAATTGAGAAAAAAAATTGTGTTGGTTTTAAAGTACAGTCGAAGTGGCTAATGTCCCATTTTTATGGGGTCTGGTTATAAGGTCACAAGGTGTGAATGTTATAATGTTATGTCAGTTTTTTTTGAACTTTATCCGAGTTATTTTTGAACTTTATCCGAGCACCTTAAGGTCTTATTGTCGAAATAAAGTTTTCAGATGGTCATAAGGTCTAGTCAGTTTTTTTGGGTTTGACCTTATAACCAGACCCCTTGTAGGTTCATACACCAAATATTGTCTTTTAACTCCCACCAACCCATTTTTTAAATGAAACACCGCTCATTCATCTAAAGATATTTTGCGAAAAATTCTACAAAAGTTCTTCAGATTTTTGGGCCAAATCATCTTTTTTGTAGTAGAAAATTTTTTTAATCTTGTCAAAATTGATTTTGTTTGGTTTTGAGGTATAAGATATTTTGAGTCTTTAGCTTTTAAGGTCTTACAATTTAACGTATCTTGTGAATTTTTTATTCAAAATATCATATTTATAATGACCAGCAGAAAGCGCGTGTGACGATCCGGATAATTTGACAGTTAAAATTGACTTCATCATCGGCTACCCCCAAAAAACGCCGAAAATTCGGTCAATAGAGGGTGAGGTGGTGTTATCGAAAGAAGATCGTGAACGTCTCCACAATGAACTCGTCAAAACGCTCACGGATCGAACGGCGCGCGAACGCGTCTGTCTTCAAGCCCTTGTGCGCGTAATGGACGAGTATTTGGGGGATCGCGCGCGACAAAACAAAAACGAAGGGAGCTTTTTTAAGTTTGTACCTGCCCAGTCGGAACCCAGTTCTTTTACAAATTGCACTAATTTCATTATTTGTACGCTTTTTACAAGTTACCCTAGACCGTACAACGGTATCAAAAGTTACACGTTACAGATTTCAGCTTGTCGATTTCAATTTTTTTCCAAGGCATTGTAAGTACAATTTTATTGTCGTTGTTTAGCCCCAATTGTTTGCATTTTTTTTTGTTATTACGCCAGAGTAATTTCAGGTTCAAAATCGGGAAGCTAATTAAGCGTGACGCCTGTACGGAATAGGGGTTAACTAAAATTTCAAAAATCTAAGTGGAGGTTGCATCACTGAGGTCTTTTTAATACAAAGGTCATTTATGACCTCAAGGTCTTTTTGAGAATACAAAATCTTTCTTTTTACCACTTGCTTTTAAGCATTTGCTTAGTTCTTATAATTAATTTGTACAAAGTTAAAAAAGCAACCTAAGTGGTTTCACCAATTGTGATCAATACGAAATCTGATATCAACCTTTGGCCCTCAAATTCCTATAATCGAAATATACCCTTTCCGGCGCGATGCGGGATGGCCTGGTCCGCTAACAGAATTTGCATTTTTGTCAATGGCGAGCTCAATATTAAAGTACCACATGATGATCTAAATTGGAATAATTTTGTACGTTTGGCCCAGTCTTCGTAAGTCTTGAAATCATCAGGGAAAATTTAGCCAAAAATGTACAATAATGATACTTATTTGGACTAGCGGGGGGTTGGTTATCAGGTCAGCCACTTGTGCCATTATAACTTATAAGACTTGACCTTATAAGTTATGAGGTCAAGTCAGCTTTCTTGCACTAAGGTCAAGTCAGTTTTTTCCAAGATAAATCATGTCTTTTTCACTTTTTTTTGAGTGTAAATTTAGAACGAGACATATACATTTAGAACGGTACGGGTAAAAACACGGGTAATATTTTTTTGTAGAAACTATGTCTTTTTTTGGGTAAAGACCTCCCCCGACCGCTCACCACATTTTTTTATGGTCAGTTTTTTAGACCTCCTGTAAGGGTCACATCAAAATATAAAAATAAAAAGATATTTCTTTTTGCCTAATTAAATAAAACGAACATTTATAATTCTTTCACAAATGGGCTCAATTCATACTAAGATATCATTATAATTTTCTTTTACGTGAAAGTCGTGTTAACTGAACAGTTATAGTAACAAACATGACGTCGGTGGAAGTTCGCCGAATAATCCGACCAATAAGAAAATGGGTCGTGGAATGCGACTTCTGACCAGGCATTCAAATACGACCGGCATATGATCGGAATTTTACGCTCAACGGTTTGATTACCCCAAAATATATATTTTATTTTATAAAACCCCTTTTTATACTGTTGAGCATTTGTCAACCAGACAAGGGGTATTCTGAATACCGTATTCATTTCTGAAGACCGATGAACTTCAATCGTAGAGCACCCTTCAGCTAGATATCTTTTTATATAAACATTTGTGGAAAAAGTTAACCGTTACGCGACAGAGTCTCTCGTATTTGAAAGCCTGCTACCGACACGAACAGGCTCAATCGACGGCCGGTTAAAAGAGCCAACACAAAAGTTCCCACCAATCAAAACAAACCTGCAAGATATGTCGGAAGATTTAAATTTATCGCCCGATTTGGCCTCACGGTTTCATATTCCGTCGGTGGATGAAAATATACGAAAAATTGATTCGCTACGAAAGCCGGTAGGGACGCCGCCCCATGGACGTCAAACGCCTTCTGATCCATATAGAATTGAAACCGTTGCAGGAAAATGGATGCATTTCTGTTATAATAATTAAACAGGCGTTGTTAGGTCAATTTTTTTTTCTTTTTTGCACTGTGGTCAAAAAAGTCAGTTTTTTTTCAACAACAATTTCTTATCTTTTTGACTTCTCTTTCGGGGTGGGAGGTCCTTGCCCGCTTGCTCATATCTTTTATATTGCATCATGTTTTTTTACACTTTCTAATTGCACTAGCGTCAGATTCTTGACATTATAGCCAACAGCCCTGGAAACACACGGCGTTAACTCTACTTCACCAAATCATCAGCTAATTGATGATCGCATTTTTCATATTGACGGTTTTGTTGAAATTTTGAACTTACTCTCAATTGGGCCGTTTCGTATTATCAAAAATAGCTAGGTTTGATATTTCGAATTTGTTTTCATAATTCTGTACTTTTCACGAATTCAAACTTTGCCTAGACAAGGAATATGTGTCCATTATTTAGCCAATCTAAAATTAGCCAATGAAAGTGAAATACTGTCTTCGCACATTGAGCCATACCCGGTTTCTATATGGCGTTGGGCACATCGATTCACGGACCACATGCATACCTCTCAAACGTTTTCAACAACTCAAGATCAAAAAATGAGGCGATATGGCCATCAGTGGCGTATATTGAATAAGTCTGAGGTCGAAAGTCTGATAAGAACCGGCCTCAAGGTCAACCACGTCCAACATATGGCAATTTTAGGCTGGGATATCTAAAAATCTACAAATGTATAAAAATTATTATTGTAAATAGAATTTTTTTTTGTCAGTTTTGCTTACACGGTGGGGTATATTCGCGAAACTGACAAGGGCTACAATTGTTTATACTCATCCTGCGCAGTTATCGGACCGGTTTGGCCCGTTCGTCCTGTTATTTTTCCGAGCCCATATAATTAGGAACACCCACGCGAACTTTGACCCGAATTTTTAAGTACCTGAGATTGACTGATTTTTTGACTCGCATTTTTTTATTATTTATTATATTTTTTACCACCTCTAAATACCATTTTTCGCCATATTTTCAAAACCCTAACACTTATATTTCGTGACAATTGTGTCCACGTGAGCGAACCTAAGGTATTTTACCTTAATCGACCCTTGCAATTATTTATTTACTATCCCTAATGTTAGGCGCCTTTTTATACTCTGTGCCTTATATGGACATTCAGCCGGACTTTAATACAAAGACTTTCATGGAACTGCTCAACATTAGCGAAGAAGTTCAGCATATGATTAAAACGCAAATTTATCTTTATGCTAATATTCTCAACTCGTGGAAAATGTATACCGAACGCGCGAGACTAATAAAAGGTAGATACTATTTATTTAATCAAGCACTTTTAACTCCTGCACACCAGGCGATCAGCAGCGTCATGCGCGTGACGAAAACCGAACTTTGAAAATGTGCCTTGTCTTACATTTTTATATTAATGGTTTAGGTGTTTTCTCTGTATAAACTTAATAACAAGGTGCCTAAAATTGCCGTCAATTTCCTGAAAATTTCGTCAAAAAAATACGGAAAAGGCTACTTCTTTGGCTCTTGAAATTTAATAAAAAAATGATACATATATATACAGGGGTATCTGGTTATAAGGTCACAAGGTGTGATCGTTATAAGGCCAAGTCATCTTTTTTTCACTAAGGTCAATTCATTTTTTTCTTGCACTAAGGTCAAGTCAATTTTTTTGTAAAGCATGTTTTTTGAGAAAAAATCTTTGAAACCATGTTTTTTACGCTTTTTTTGCATGAAATTTTTGGTAAATTAAGCATTTTTAGCATTCCGAGCAGGTGAAATTTTAAAAGAGCTTCGGCGTCGTCGGGATGTTGAGAAGACAAATGAAATCGACGAATTGGCGCGAAAAGAAAATGAGCAAAAAAACTTATTTTCCAAGAATGTGTCAAAATTGACCAGGTATCTTCTCACGTTTTATACACAAGATGCGGCTTTACCCGACCACTTTTGGACCGATTTTTGATTATTCAACGACTACGCATTGAGCAGTTAACCGACCAGTTTTTGAAAAATGCTTGTGGCCGGTTAACGGCGCATCCTGTGTACTCGATTCAATTTATATCATCTGATATTTTTAAGGCACAAGGTTTCGCTTTCGTTGCCTTACATAGACATACACAGGTTTTTTAATATGGTTTTCTTCCCTTTGCATGAAAAAAGTGTCGTTAATATATTAACCATGTATAATGTGTGAAAAGAATGCTTTTTCGGAACATTTTATTTTGATTAACTAATTAAGTTCCTTGAGTGCCAGATATTAGCATCTAACAGTTCAGCCGATCTTTGCTTGAGACCAGAGGTCATCAAAAATTGTAATAAAATTGGACCCGAATTGAACCCGGGCCAAAAATAAAGTTACCCAAAAAAAATTTGGGTCAAGTTGGGAACCAACTCGCTGTAGAGTAATCACTACCAATCTGTGCTTGAGACTTTGTTCAGCCCCGATTTTTTAAGAAATTGCTTTTTGTGAAATATTTTCTGGGTTCATTTTTTTACTCAATGTAAAATTATGAGATTAGAATGACTCATTTGACTTATGTGAATACCAATATGTACTGGTAAGCCATATAAATTATAACTTAATATAATTTATATAGTCCAATCGCTAATGGTAAATGGGAAATATTTGTCTTTTTTTGAGGCCTGTGCATGACAGTTAAACTGTTGCATTTCCACTCATGCCTATTAATGACGTCAGAGCAGATAAATAAACATTATATTTATTCACCAAATAGGCAGTAATGGTTTTCGACCGAACAAATGTTTTTTGATCTATTAATTAGACACCTGTGCATGGTGTAGGCGTAAACATCGTTTAAAATGCATGACATCGCAAGATATTTGCACGTACGGAATTTTCTGATGTACACAGTCTTGTAAGATACCTACAAATAAATAATTAAAAAAAAATATAAATTTTTGTTATAATTGTGGCAATTGACCAAATCTAGATAGGGAGTGCACGGTGTGTCACTAGCGGAAATGACCGCATATGGCGTATTTTTAAACCTGTTTTTGGTGGGGGTATTATTTTAATAAAGTACCTTTTAAGTATTACACCATTTAATCAGTTATCTTGACAACGGTTTTGCACAAAAAAGTGTTAAGATGATCGAATTTTGTTAAGATAATTGAGTAGGGCTTTGGGTTAGATAATAATAAATCTAGATACGTTTCGGTCCAAAAAGTTAAGATGATCCATATTTTATTTATCTAAGAAAAATTCGATGTCACCTAAAAAAGTGTGATCGTATTGTGGAGCACCTAACCAGTTATCTTGGCAACTGTTTTGTTCAAAAAGTGTTACAAGAAAGTGTAAGAAAATTGAATTTTGTTTAGGTTGTTAGGTAAAACGTTTGGTTAGATATGTCCAAATCGCGATATTTGTCGTAATAATTAAGATAACCCAAGTTTGTTGAGATCACTAGTGTTAAGATAACTGTTTAAGGGGTATAGACTATACCGTATAGTTATT
>SCLG01000247.1:159387-188421 GCA_004367875.1 Oikopleura albicans
TCAAATTTATTCATCGGCAGAGGATACAATTTCTTATTCTATACACTGGGTGCGCTGATAAACAAACATTTCCCAAAAAGTGGCCGGTTAACGGCTCATAGTCGTGAAATAATATTATCGCCGAAAAATGTTTGTCACTTATCCAGGCACCCTATCCGGAGACAAAGAGCATACTTTTGATGCATACAGGTGGGGTCTCACATAAAGGGACGGTTTTCTATCTAATTTTTGTCCCTTAATTTATTTTTGTTTAATTCCTTTCCATCTTTTTTGGTAAATTATTCCCTTAATTTGGATATTAATGGTAGACCCCCTATACCACGTAATAAGCGGAGGGTCTGTAACTGAATTACAAGCAACGCATATTGGCTCATGATTTTGTATAGGCGCCTCCTATTGGCTAGCGTCCTTTAGCCACGCAAATGACTCACCGCGTGGCTTGTAATTATTGTTCCATTATCACGTTCGACCGAATATTTCGAAATTTTCAAAATTTATTTTGCAATTCCTGATGAATTGATATGAGTCATATCATATGACATACAAAACTCTAACATACAAAACTCGTAGCATCACTGAGTCAAGTCATTCCCGCCCTTGAGTTTTTTTTTCAGGAATGAAATCAATCTTTTGTGTTGGAAATGCTCCAAATGTTCTCATCAGGCACACATCGAATGCATCAAAAGCTGGGTGGCGCCAAATCGAACACATTGTCCTTATTGGGAGTGTGACTGTGAATGTATTCCGAGCATCGCAAGCGAATAAAACAAAAAAATCTTCAATTAAAAACATATATGACTTGAAACGTCTAACACACTCAACTTGCCTAACTGCTTTGCATAAACTGCTTCTTTATTCAATAAGTACATCGGGTTGTCCCAAATGTGCCCTGCTTTTCATAATTGTAAAGTTCTTTTTTATATTTATTTGTTGCAGTACTTTCTTAAACGGTACAACGTGAAAAAGGCCAAAAAAAGTAAAAATAATATTGGCCTCTAGGGCCCATTAATTAAAGAACTGTTTTGGCAAAATTGTAGAACTCAAAGAGTCAGTGAAAAATGTGAAAAAAAGAAGTCCCGGAAATGTCTGTAACGAGTTCCAGAATTTGTTGATTTGTTTTCGGACCTAAAAACTCTTGCACTAGCTACAGACATTTCCGGGATTTTATTTTCCGCATTTTTTATTAACTCTTTGAATTCTACAATTTTGTCAAAACAGTTATTTGATTAATGGGCACTAGAGGCCAATCTTATTATTATTACGTTTTTGTGGCCTTTTACACGTTGTACCTTCTAAGGAAGTACCATTTTTTAACCGTGCACTGCGGGTTCGAATCCTATTGTTCATTCATTTTTTCATTGGCACAAATTGGCTCCTAATGTACTCAAAATATCGACGGACAAAAACGGAAAATAATTGGTCAACGAGCGCACCAAAATTCTTCTTGTATTAAGTCGTAAAAATTGTTCAGAAATGGAAAAAATTATACCTGCTTTAAACGAAGATGTGACATGTGAGGGGTATATTATTGTTCAGCTCGACGGGACCATTATTAATTCAAGCGGCAAACTTGACCAGAAAGTTAGCATAGCACAGTCAATGCTCAAAATTTTCCGTAAGTAACCTGAATTATACGACATGTCGCGACAGGCGTTGTTTCTTATAAGGCCAGTCATTTTGACTACTATAAGGTCAACTCAGTTTTTTTTTACACTACAGGGGTTGGTTATAAGGTCAGCCATTTGTGCCGTTATAAGGTCAAGTCAGTTTTTTGCACTAAGGTCCAGTCAGTATTTCAGGCACTAAGGTCAAGTCATTTTTTTGGAGTAGCATACTTTTTGGGAAAAAATCTTTAAAATTGACATGAATGTCTTTTTACGTTTTTTGGATTTCGACATAATGACCTCAAAAATGCATTTAGGTTTTTTGGTATTTTGTACCTAAGACCTTATAACCACTTCCATATAGTTTTTGAATCATTACCGTAAAATGGCTATATGACCCAAGAAAGTGAAGAGTATTATTACTTTTTAGACTCGTTACGGCGGACAGGTTCGACACCACGGGTAGTTTTTCAAAATGATAACGGATACATTATGGCTTTCGAGAATTCCGGAAAGATAGGTAAGTTTGCCCTGAAAACGGCAAAAAATCACAAAATTTAAATTTCGGTAAAAAATTTAAAGTGTAGTAGTGTACCCTAGCGTAAATCTGCGCTATGATTATCTTATTTTTGTTTACTAAAATAGTGGCTGAAATGCATTTCTAGTCGTGGTCCAAAAAACATCGACGTCCGTGGATGGTTTGCAACAATCGTGCGCTGATAGCGGCACCTCATACAACTGAAACAACAACCATAGAAACAACGAAAAAAAAAACTAAAAATCCACATTCACCTTAGACACCTCTAAAGAAAAAAAACATACTGTTGCAAGACGATATATATAAATATAGATATATATGTATATATATATATTTATATCAATAAACTAATTGGCCTGATAGGAGTGACCTTATGTGTCGGTGCCGAAATAATTTGTGACCTAATTCATAAAATTCGTGAAAAAATAGATTGTTGGGCATAACCGGTATACTCTTTAAATATAATTATTATTTAATCATAAAAAGATTATTACTCAAATCTTCACAAAAATAAATGTGACGGGTAGAATTTTCCAACAATGATATTAAAACCAACTTGATAATTAAACAATGTATTTTTTTAAGAATTCCATAAAAGTTAATAAGGCAGTTTTTTAGATAAGTTCACACCGTCTCCACATACAAAATCGTTGGTCGTTTTTTTAATACAGTCCCTACTTATTTATCGGACGATTGCTCCTTTTTCGGACGCTTTCTCGGCCAAAATGAGGCCATTCTAATAGAAAAAATGGAACTTTTTGTGACGATGCCACTTTTTCGGACGCTATTTTCGGGAACCGAAAGCGTCCGATAAATGAGTTAGGATTGTACTACGATTTGTACTGGGCTCCAAATGGTCGCTTATCAAAATAATAATTTTCAGGACCTATCTAAAAAATGTGTATAAAGCAAATTTTTCATAAATGAAAACGAGGAGAGTATATGAAAAATACACCTTAACTTTTTCAATGACTAACTTTGTAAGTTTCGATTATAAGGGCAAGTCATGAATATTTTAATAAGCAGTTTAACGCTTCCATAGCTTTGTTAATTTGTGGTTAAAAAAGCTAGAAACATGTTTACATTATATTTGTTTAAACAAATAACCGGCTGTTTTTACTCGCACGAAAAATGATATAATAGATACACGGTTATTCTGAACTTGAAAATCGGAAAATAGTGCCGTCTTAGCGCCCATTTTGATAATCATATAAAGATACATCTATTAACAATTGGTGCACAATTAGGTACATGTATAATTACAGGCACATCGAATCATTTAGGATAACGGTATTTTCTAAGAATATTTTGGTACTCGACAAATCTTCCTTAAAAATATACAGGTGGGGTTGGTTAGAAGGTCAGCCATTTGGACCGTCTAGTCAGTTTTTACAAAGTGTATTAAGGTCAAGTGAGTTGTCTAGACCTTCACCTTGTAGTCCACCCCAACTGTAATTACTATCTGATTCATCCTGGGCTTTCGTTTGAAATTTTTGAGTAATCTTTTTAAATTCCCCTTTGTACGTGTTAACTTTTAACTCTGGTAGATTTTTTGGCCACTTCATTCCTGCGCCAGCATGTTAACCCTCCGACAGACTCATTGGGGACTGTGTACGCAAAGTGCCAATTTTGCCCCCAAAACATATAGACTATATGATATGGCTAAAAACAATCTTGATGGGTGTACAAATAGAAAACAAAAATCCGATTTAGGTTTTCAGTTATTAGATTATTATTGTAAATAATGAAAATAAGCCAAAATGAGCCCGTCGGCGCAGAGGAGTTAAACATTCTTTCAAATATCCGTTATTTTAAACAATCGCATTCTTTTAACAACCGCCTTATTATTCAAATGCTAAACAAAAATCGCGTTGAAAAACGCGCGTATTTCAGTCACCAATTATATTCGGCGCCCGGCAATAAGGCAAATTAGGTCCAAATGGAATTTTCCGCGTGTACAATTTCTTCTTTTCATCTACTGCTTCAAAAAAAAAAAATGTTGCGAAACAAAGAAACCAAAAAAACCCAATCGAGTATTAATTGAGTCCAAATTGATCCCAGTATTTATTTCCATCCCATTCAGATAATTTGATAGTCGAAACAACAACAAAAATAGAAAAAAAAAGTCAAAAATATCATTGACGAAATTGACAACGAACTCGCGCAGCAATATTTTTTTTTTTCCATTTTGAGACGATAAAAGAAAACAAAGAAAACCACAAGACGAAAAATAAAGTAAAGCAAGCGCCAAAATATTGCCTCAAAATTGACGAGCTTTTTTTCACAAAAATCTCTCGACTGTTTCTTGAGACGGAGTTTTAGTGTTCAATGAGCTCTAGAGGGGAACAAGTTGAATTCAAACCAGTTCCGCCCAAACTTATCGAGCCAACCAATCAAGAGATCGACCTTAACCACAATGCAGATAATCAGGCGTTTGAGTTCAATCGGGATGTAAGTCTTTATCTTATTTTATTTATGTGACGTAGACTACCTAACTAGTTATCTTCAACAAATGTTTTGATGAAAAGGAGATGTAATTGAATTTTGTTTAGATAATTGGGTAGGGCATTTGGTAAGATAATTGGAAACCGCGATACGCTTTGGTCCAAAAAGTGTTAGAATTGCTTGTGTTAAGATAACTGGTTAGGTACATCACCTAATCATTTTATATTTTCGAGATATCACTTTTTGGCCAAATTCTTTCTGGCATTTACGCCTACGTACTATCCATTGGAAATATCATTTTACATTTGAAATAACAGTATTTTAAACAAAAAGTGTTATTTAAAATGGTTAGTTTGTTGTCTCTTATTTACAATTTTGACATGACAGGAAATTGATTATACACGTGTACGAGACCTTGTGTTTCTATAACACGAATTGAAGCACTTTTTTGTAACGTACACCACCTAACCCGTTATGTTAACACCATCAAACCTCAAAAACTGTTACTATAATGGAATTTTGTTAACATAATGGGTTAGGTGGTTTTTATTTTAAGGGAACCAAAAACGGGGCGGCATCTGGCGGCCGGTAAGTAAGTGATACTGGACTGATCTTTTTTCTACTGATACAAAATTAAATTGCGCGTGGAACTGTCGGAAAACATTTCGAATTTTCAAACCGGGAATACCGGAAATGGTTGTCCAAAGTGTCAACATGCAAATGAACGTAACATGTGGTTAATTTTGAATTCATGATGTAGGAGGATTTTTCCTAATTTTTTTACATTTATTATCACTATAATACTTTAGCTTATAATTTATGACTATTTTGGCAATAAATATTNAAAAAAAAAGTCAAAAATATCATTGACGAAATTGACAACGAACTCGCGCAGCAATATTTTTTTTTTCCATTTTGAGACGATTAAAGAAAACAAAGAAAACCACAAGACGAAAAATAAAGTAAAGCAAGCGCCAAAATATTGCCTCAAAATTGACGAGCTTTTTTCACAAAAATCTCTCGACTTTTTCTTGAGACGGAGTTTTAGTGTTCAATGAGCTCTAGAGGGGAACAAGTTGAATTCAAACCAGTTCCGCCCAAACTTATCGAGCCAACCAATCAAGAGATCGACCTTAACCACAATGCAGATAATCAGGCGTTTGAGTTCAATCGGGATGTAAGTCTTTATTTACTTTTAGTTATGTGACGTAGACTACCTAACTAGTTATCTTCAACAAATGTTTTGATGAAAAGGAGATCTAATTGAATTTTGTTTAGATAATTGGGTAGGGCATTTGGTAAGATAATTGGAAATCGCGATATCGTATACGTTTTTGTTCAAAAAGTGTTAGAATTGCTTGTGTTAAGATAACTGCTTAGGTTATGTACATCATCTAACCATTTTATATAGCAATTTTCATTCGAGATATCACTTTTTGGGGCACTAACGGAAAACGGAGAAACTGGAAAACGGAGAAACAGGAAAACGGAGAAAATTTGCCAAAAATGGCTTCTAAAATGCTCTCTAGCGCCATAACGTGTCTCCTTTCTTAACTTTTTTATTTCACCAACGCAATCTACGCATCAAACTGAGTTTTAGAAAAATTTATTTTTTTTCTGTAGAAAATTTTCTCCGTTTTCCTGTTTCTCCGTTTTCCAGTTTCTCCGTTTTCCGGTAGTGCCCTTTTTGGCCATATTTTTTCTGGCGATTACGCCTACGTACTACCCATTGAAAATATCATTTTACATTTGAAATAACAGTATTTTAAACAAAAAGTGTTATTTAAAATGGTTAGTTTGTTATCTCTTATTTACAATTTTGACATGACAGGAAATTGATTATACACGTGTACGAGACCTTCTGTTTCTATAACACGGATTGAAGCACTTTTTTGTAAAGTACACCACCTAACCCGTTATGTTAACACCATCAAAACGTCAAAAACTGTTACCATAATGGTATTTTGTTAACATAATGGGTTAACATAATGGTGTATTCCAGAAGTATCCGCAAATGAACGAACCCCCTACCACTTTTTCGAGAAAAAACACAAATAAATTATTTTGTAAGGTCTGTTTTTCGAAATGACTTTAAGGTCAAGTCAGTTTTTTTAGATATTGCCCTTTAAACAAACAAACAACCGTAATTTCTTTAGAATACACGAAATCTTTTGGAAAGCCGAAAATAATATTTATATTTTTTTATGTTTTAACATCGACGACTTTTTTTTTAGTAGTTCACATTTTTTAAATTTAAGATCATGAAACTTCGAATGGAAGATTGCGATAGCAATCCAACATCATCTTGTGGTGAAGAAGACGATGAAAATGTAAGTTATTTAAGTGATTATTATTATGAGTTTTGAGGATTTTTAATTGAGAAAATTTACCGGATTTGTGAGTGTCATCCACCATTTATATTGTAACAATTTTCGGCATTTTAAAACTGTTTCTAAGTACTTGATATTTGGCGGAATTACAAGTTTTAAAACGATATTCTTTAGCCCGAAGAAAGTTTTGACGCCGTGCTGGACGCCGACCTATCATGGGTTGAACCGGCGAATGACGTGGTTGTTCAAATGGTCGCTTTACTTGACCACTATTTCTCCGATGAAAACCTCGTCAAAGATAAATTTCTGTTGAAGCACGTTCGACGCAACAAACAGGGCTACGTATCCGTCAAACTTCTCACCAGTTTCAAAAAACTAAAACATTTGTCCAGGTACTGTAGTTTATTATAATGGAAGGAAATTAGCGTACAGAAGGGTCTGGTTATAAGGTCTGCCACCGTTATAAGGTCTTGACTTGAGTCATGTTTTTTGTTCTAAGGTCGAGTCATTTTTCTCAAGATAAATCCTGAGTGTTAGTAATAATTTTTTTATAGAAATCATGTTTTTTTCACTTTTTTTGGGGTGAAGACCTCCCCCTTTAAAAATGGTTATTAGGTCAAGTCATTTTTTCGGAGTGCATTAAGGTCAAGTCATTTTTTTGGGCTTGACCCTATAACCAGACCCCCTGTAACGTTCTATGATCGAACTAATTTTGTGTGTTAATTCAGAACAAAAAAAATAACTTTTCGAATTTAGGTCGGATTGGCGTGTAACAGCCTTCTGTTGTAAATCAAGTTCGCAGTTAGAATTGAACCATTCGGGCACAAAAGTTAAGAGAAGGGACCAATTGCCCCACATTGATCTTCCTACCACATCCATCAAAACCATCCTGGCAAAAGTACCAACCGAGGAGGTCAACATGACTGTTGACGAGGTATGTATTACTATGTAAAAAGTTTACTATTAATAGGGAAATTCATAATCATTTATGTACATACAAGTGTACACTGTACAGTTATATTGTCTCCCAAAGTCACTCTTTGTTCTTCATTAGAGATCATAACCTATGATTCATAAGGCCAAGTCAGTTTTTCTCAAAATAGAATTGTTTGTACTTTTTTTTGAACATGCTTACAGAGAGGGTAAGATTTACTTTTTTGGAAAAAATCATGTCTTTTAACGTTTTTTGAGGGAAATTTGTTTTCTGGTTAAATATGAGTTGGAAGTTCCAACTGTGAACTATAATTATTTTTTGTTCAGTTGGTTATATTTGCTCAAATCAGCTTTTTCGACGAAAAAAAAATCTTTATTTTACTGCAAAATCTGATCGAATACCTTACAGTTGGTTATACGTGGGATAGGTTTTAAGATTTGATGATAATTTTGTAATTTAAGATCTCGCAAATTTTCCGCCAGTACGGAAGTCTGTCGACAGTGCGATTAATCCGTCCGGGCAAAGAGATTCCGCTAGATTTGCGAAATCACATCGCCAAACACCCGGAAATTGGCAGCTTGACGTGTGCCGTCGTCGAATTCGACAAAACCGAAGAGTGCCAAAATGCATACAAAAACCTGGGGAAAAAGGCGCGCGATGAAAATACCGGCTGGGAGTATTCCCTCCTAGGCAGCGGTCGAAATCCCCGACGCCAACAAAAGAAAATGAAAGCCAAAGAGCGCCAAGTACTGCTCGGCGGGTCTTATGGCTACGACTCTTCCGAGGAATTTAATTCGAGTCCATACGTGAGGTAAATAGAAATTCTAAAATAACACAACTCAACGCGGAATTATATTTTTTGTTAACAAGATCATGGCTTGCTGACCCCTGCAATAGCAAAGAATTTTATTGGAAATACGTTTTGTCGCTAACTTTAAACAAACAAACAAAAAAAAAATGCTACTTGCAATACCAAATATGTTTAAAATGCATTATTTATCAAGTTTTCACTTTTTTTATTCAAAAATTAGGCCTTAAGAATTTTTCTATTTCCTGAAAACAAGTGAGATTTTTCCCAAAAACAATTTATGAAAAAAACATGTTTTCACAATTTATCATAAAAAAACATGTTTTCAAAACTTTTCAAAAAACATGTTTTCACAATTTATCAGAAAAAACATGTTTTCAAAACTTTAAAAAAAAAACATGTTTCACAATTTATCAGAAAAAACATGTTTTCAAAACTTTTCAAAAAAAAAACATGTTTTCAAAACTTTTCAGAAAAAAACATGTTTTCCAAAAAAGGACCGTTTTTCTTAAAATTTGTTTTGACATTTGTTGCCAACAACCTTTTTACCTTATGGGAAACTAAAGTACACTCTGATAGATTTATAGATTTTTAATATATCATCAACTAGTTCGCGAGAGAATTCGCCCGAGATTCGCCGCCGAAATTTTCCGGTCAATCCCCAGAATCGTCAGTTTCTGACGCCGAGTCCGTTGGTTAGTCCCTATGGCTCACGCTCCAACTCGCCGGCGCGCAACAATTCAATGGGCGGCAGTCCTTCTTTTCAGCGGCGCAGTGGCGGTGATGGGAGCGGGGGCGGCGGGCATCAACAGTCTGGCGGGGCCAAGGGCTGGGGCGGAATGCGGGGAAAGTCGATTGGCCAATCACCGCTCGCCATGCGCAAGCAAATTACCTCCCCGGTGCCCAAAACGACCCCACCTTCACCCCTCGCCGTCCCTAACCACCAACAGCAGCAGCATCATGGCAAGGTGAGTTGTGGCGGCACATTTTCACCGTCTTTTTCCCACACTTTTGACTACGACAGGTCCTTATACGAAAGGTCTCATGCTGAGGCGCCGCATCATGATATCTTCAACTATCAGATTGAAACGTGGAGCAATGATCAATACCATCGACTGTCGCCAAAACAGCCCTCACAGCATCATCAGTACCACCACCACCAAGGGAACCCCCGGGCCGGTCATTACGGGGCCACTGATCACCATCTGTACCCGCATGGCGGGCGCGGTGGCGCCGATTACGGCATGACCCGATCCCATTCCAATAGTTCCTTTCTCACCCGCAGTCAGAGCTCGTACGGTCCGCCCGGTGATTTGCACGCTCACGGCTTTGACTACTCGCGTGAGGCACCCGCACGTGATCTTTCACGTGATATGCTCAAAAAGTCCATCTCGCCGCCGGCCGCTTACTATCAGCCGCGGCCGACGAAAAACACATTTTTTATCGACTCCTTTTCCCCCTTTGACAATCACCTGTCAACGACCCTAACCAAATCCTACTCGAACCCGAATATTCTCTCATTTTATGAGCCTACTACCGGACCGGACCGATATACTACCGAGCGCTCCGTCTCCCCCTCATTTGAGTTTGTTACTAGTACAAGCGGTGGTGGCGCCCGAGTGCATCAAACGGCAGCGGCGCCAAATCAAAATAATAACTCGTTTTTTACCAATCCTTCGTTTTCGCTGAGTGCGCAAAATTCAACTAGTCCACCGGCGCAGTCAATCTTTGTAAGTTGGCCACGGAAGGAAAGCCTGCGAAAGACAACATATCTTCATTAATTTCAGATGTATTTATTTTTAGCTATGTTCTTTTTTAACTACAGTACTGTAGTTGGAATTACTTTGCATGTTAATACGGGTGTTCTTGAAAGTTTCGTTTCTTTAAAAATGGAATACAAACGTATTTATTTATCAAATTTTAGCCAAAATATGAAGATATCGTACATTTTAATTTCACCCTTTCACAAATTATTTTTAAAATTTTAATTCTTTTAATTGCGTTTATTTTTCACGGACCATTTCAACTTATGGAAGTTTACTTGATACCAAAACAATTAAGGGAGGTCTGGTTATAAGGTCACAATGTGTGACCGTTATAAGGTCAAATCATCTTTTTTGCACTAACGTCAAGTCATTTTTTTTCTTGCACTAAGGTCAAGTCAATTTTTTGTGAAGCATGTTTTTTGGGAACAAATCTTTGAAATCATGTCTTTGTACGTTTTTATTTGAATGAAGGCCTGACTTCTCACGAATAATAGTCTATTTTGGCACAACCTGATTTGGGCGAAACCTGAAAATGCGAAATCTTACCAGGTTTTTTTTGTGTTTGGCAAATGTTGAAAACATGGCCAAAAGTTAATTTGGCATGCCTTAAACGAACCCTTTTCAGGTTTCGCCCTTTTATGTATTCGCCCAAATCAGGTTCTTCTGCTATTTTCATTATCTTTAGGCTAAATATTATACACAAGATGCGCCGCGGCGCACCGTTATCTTTCAAAACCAGATTGAAAAAAAAATGAAAGATAATAGAAAAAGGGAGATAACGGCATAATACGTGAGCTGTCAAGCATGATTTTTTTTTGCAAAATCTCAACATATGAGCCGTAATTGCTCACCATAATATCGTTGAACAAAACAATTGTTTAGCTGCTAGACTCCACTATATATCTGAAATTTTTGAAGAAAGGGGTCTTTCGGTTTTCTTGGTGTCACTCCGAAATTGGGTGTTGATTGGTCGTCACAAATTATAATTACGAAATACGATAATTATAATTGAAGTAGATAATGGTGAACAAAAATGAACAAAAAAAAACAATAATTATTCAAAATTAAGAACTTGACATAACAAAATTTCTTTCGGATTGTAAGTTATTATTTTAGACTTCGATGAATAACAACACGGAGGACCCAATCAGCTCACCGGGGTCACCTTGGGTCAGACGAAGACGTGACTTCCTCGCCGCCAGTCAAGGTACAAAGATAGTATATATAGTTTTATTGGGTTTTAACCCCCTGGGGGATTTGAAAATGAAACTGATTTTTTTTTTTTCGAAATCTATCAAAATAACATTAGGCAAAACGTTTACTTATTATAATAAGGCGTTATTGTGAATTTTTTGAGAACACATGTATTTTCCACTTTTGGTTTGGTATACACCCCCTGCGCTGTTATCTTGCAACTATTGCATGAAAAATTCCGCAAGATAACGGAGCGAACGGAGACATCTGCAAGATAACAGCGCAGGACTTAAGACATAAAAATAAGAATTCCTGGAAAATCGGCCGAAAAAAATCTGCAAGATAACGGAGCCAACGGGATAATCTGCAAGATAACGGCGCATGGGGTGTATTTGTATATTTCGGACTATTTTTTCTTCGCAAAATCCCAGATGGCTATCCTAGCTTTAAGGGATTTTACAGGGGGTCTGGTTAAAAGGGGGCGTTATAAGGTCAAGTCACTGTCTTTTTTTGGTCTTGCTGGATTCTAGCAGCGGACTGATAATCAATCATTATCACGTTCATAATGTTTGTATTTTAAAGGTAATACGCCCATCGGGTCGCCCTCAGGCTCCCCTATTCTCGGCCGCAAAAACCTAAATCAAGCGATGGACCAATCAGCAACTTCGCCACCTACGGTACTCCGAATGCCTCGTGGCCCACCCGACAATGCTACCAAAGGCTTCCAGTAAGTTTTTTCTCTATAAACCTATTGAACCACGCACGATAGAATTTCAAATGACAGTACAAAAATTACACATTTTTTAAGATACGTTTTCGAAAAAGAGGTTCGCCATAATTTTCTCAAAAATGTTCACATTTTTTCGTATTTTTTTGGTGAAGGGTACTTTCGCGACCATTTCTTGTCGCGAAAAACCCGTTTATGAGTACTTTCGTAATCACAGCAATTGGTCGCGAATTGTTGTTCAAAATATGGCTTCGTGACCACATGGTCACGAAATGGTGTTTTAAAGAAGGTTTCGCGACCATTGTT
Source organism: Oikopleura albicans (assembly GCA_004367875.1). NCBI lineage: Eukaryota > Metazoa > Chordata > Appendicularia > Copelata > Oikopleuridae > Oikopleura > Oikopleura albicans. Next base: position 172,040 of record SCLG01000247.1, read on the forward strand.
TTCTACTTAAAAACAGTGGTCGCGAAACCTCACCCAAAACACCATATTTTGAACGAAAATTCGCGACCAAATGGTGTGGTAGCGAAAATACTCATAAACGGGTTTTTTTAGTACCCCACTCCTTTTTTTGGCATAATTAATGCCGGATAATATTGTACAAAAAGAAGACGTTACAAGCGACCATTTGTTTACTCATTTATGACTTAAACGTTTCTTTATAGTCGCGAAACACAAGAAACCCGCGTTCTGGGTAAGCTGGAAATGCTTTCGTCTCAAGTAGCAGCGGCTGCCTGCGACAATCCACAAAATTAAGTTCAAGAAAAAAATAATAATTAAAAAAAACCAACAACCATATCCCAACAACGAACTGAAACCCGTACTTCGCGATCAGCTACCGATCTCTCCTCTCTATTTATTTTTTTTTTGCAACACGCCGATATATTATATATTTATTTTATATTTGTATCCGTTCTATAAATTCTGTCACAATGCGACAGCTAAACAAAAAGTAAGACCCTCACGTTTTTTCAACTCCTGAGCGGCGTCTTACTTTTATTTTTTAACAAAGCTTTGGGGTCTAGCCTGTCCAGTATATTTCGTTCGCATTTGCGAAAAATTTAGTTCTTCGGCTTTTTTTTTGAAATACTTCTCAAATGTCCAATGAAATTATTTAACAAAAGGAAAGGTAATGGGCGGATTTCCTTTCTGATTTTTCTGTCCAAAATCGCGGCACCGATTTTGATTAGCGCAAAAATTTATATTCAGCAATATGAAAAACCTATGATTTATACTAAAATTTAGAACTACTACTCAGCGTTTTACATGAATTTCCGCCGTTTTTTTGCTTTCGTATTTTCTAGATAGCCAAACTCAATTTTTTTTCGCACGTCAAAAACTCGAATATCCCCATCTAGAAAATGCGGGAGAAAAGATGGCGGAAATTCATGTAAAACGCCGAGTATTACATAAATACTGACTATAATTTGAATTAGATGTTATTTTTGAATTCTAATCAATACATTAGAAAAATTCAGCTGTTAATTCTAATCTTGACAATTTTAACTTGTCATAGAATATGACACAAGCCTGTCAAGATAAGACATAAACAACTGTATTTGTTATTATATCACTTCCAAAATTGGTTTGTATAAATCTTGGATTTTTGATTTTACTAGAAATTAATTTTGCCGCACTCTTAAATTAAGAGTTATGCCCTATTCGCCATGTGAAATTCTTCGGCATTTTCATTATTATTTTTTGGCGAATTGAGATAAACTCGCATTATTTTAATGTTCACTATTTATATATATTAAATTTTTTTGTCCAGTTGATAAAAATGGACAAGTCTAGTACGAAAATACGGACACATTAATAATAACTTTTCAGACAAACCGAACAAAAAATGCAGTTAATTGATGGAAAAATTAACATTAAAAAAACTTACTTACGCCCCAATTCATATTTTACAACAAAATAATTTTTGAGGGATTCCGTCCAGAAACTAATTTTGCCTAGAAGGGTATCATCGTTTAGATACGGTACAATTATTCCGAATTTTTAAGGTTAAAGTCAAATTGAAAGTTTAGCCTTCTGGACGGAATCTCGTTGTCTGAAAAAAACAGGACTTTTTTCCAGGCGTACAGGAGTTAACACTATGCAAGCATTTATACCACTATTTTGTTTTTGTTTGACAATCCTCACGTTTGCCTTTATTATCTGATAGATATTTGTGAATTTGCCTCGCATGCTAGCGTGACCATCAGTATATACAATTAAAGTCCTTACTCCTTTTTCGGACGCTCCTTTTTCGTACGATTGCTCCTTTTTCGGGCGCTTTTACGGTCAAAATGGGACCATTCTAATAGAAAAATGATCCTTTTTAGACGCTATTTTCGAGAACCGAAAACGTCCGAAAAAGAAGTAAGGACTGTATATATATTCCCATTTCTCACGGTTGGTGCGATTTTTTTATATTTATTTTTTAACGCGCATGGAACCCAAACGAGCAAATTTTGACAAGAGACAAATAGCCTATTTCAAACAATATGTTTTTTGGAATTCAAAATCGCCATTTTCAATCGGAGTTCAAACCATTAAAGTGGTGTTATTATTAGACCGGTTCATTTTGTACTTTTTTGTTTTTAACAATTTAAATAAAATTAGGACTATTTTAATTTACCCCCACTGTACCGTTTCGAACTCGATGCATATTAGAATAAATTTTTGACCGCATTATGCTATTTTCCGTTGATCTTTACAGTTACATTTGTAACCGGTTTACCGATTTAACTCTTGGTTATACTCCTAATTAATATTTTAAAATAATTTAGTCACGAGACAATAATCCATAAAAATCCGGAAATGACACGTTTTTACCCACAGGAGTTAAATAAAGAATTAGCGCTTAATGAGCTTGAAATCCCTTTGTGTACTTGCTACCTGGAGAATGTAGGGATTCAAAATATTTTAAATTTTATTTCATTTAAAATTCGCACTATTTATTACGCACTATTTAACCTGGTCCACATTTTTATTTTATTTTTTTCACTATTTAAAGTTCAATATCTTATCAAGTTCATGATTAGTTGATAGAATAAATATTTGTTTAGTCTTCTGCATTATAGTATTTAAAATTGACTTTATTGTAAGTTCAAAGTGTAGGGTTCAAAGTGTTTTATGTAAATAACGCATAAGTATGAAGCATATTTGTGATGCATTTATTCAAATGGCCGTAATTAACCGCTGCAGTGTGACAGATTAAAGTCATTTTTTAGATCATAATTTTCGACACATAAGCAGCAAATTATGGCTGTTTCATTCAATGGATAACAACTTTCACATTTTCATGTTTTGAAATAAAACAGTTACAGTTAAAAATTGAAATTCATGTTAAAATGCGTGGGCGGGCCCAAATTCTGGTAGACTCTAAAAGTCATGCATGAATCCAGAGTACATAATTTACTCAATTACAATTGCTTACAATTGTGCATGGAAGCTCCATAATGGAAGTACATCCCCTGCGCCGTTATCTTGCAACTTTCGCATGGAAAAAATCCGCAAGATAACGGAGCGAACGGGGACATCTGCGAGATAACAGCGCAGTTGTCTTAATACATAAAGATAGGCATTCCTGGAAAATTGGCCAAAAAACCCGAATGATAGGGAATGGCAACATAACAGCGCAGGGGTGTATTTGGTCCATATAAAATGCCGTTAATGTAGTGAGGTACACACTGACTAATAAAAAATTCAACAGTTGCGAGCATTAAGAGATGTTTAAGGATAACCCTATTTTATTTTTCACGTTTGTTTTTGCTTTGATTGTCAGTAACAAAATTATTCGATTAAAATGGGCAAAAATGCGCCCTATAGGATCTTATTCCGACCATTGATTTGTTAAACATAATGCATTGCTAAAATTTTATTAGCATGTTTATTAAGCATGAAAATGATGATTGAAATATGTTTTTACTAAGTAGGCCTGCTTATCTATCTTTTCAATGAAAGGATTTTTCATTGCGAAAAAATACAAATTTGTGCGAGGGTCGGGTTTTCGGGAAAATTATCCAAAACATTTAAATCAACACTTTATTTTTAATTTGTTCAGTCCGTACTTTGAATACAAACGTTTTGGATTCTCGAAAATAGCGTTCGTATTTGGGTTAATTGTCATACATGATGATGTATAATAACACGCTTCTCGCTTTTCAAGTTTTAAGTCTACTGTATTAGACTATAAAATTGGAGAACGCGAGAGGCACGTTATTGTATCTCATACTGAAAAGTGTCCATTTTTCTAAATTTTTCGGGGCATTTTGTTTCACAAAAGTGACCTAATAGAAGAAATCGTCTGTATTCAGTGCGTCCGTATTGAGAGTAAGGACTGTAATTTACAATTTAGGGCCTCTATTTACATATAAAGTGTTATTCATTTAAGTTTTTCGGCCACTGAGTCTATTTTATCATCCGGTATTTAAATCAATTAGAAAAAACTTCAATTTCGGAAACTCGAGAGAGAATCCACTATCCTACTGTGAATGTTCTCTATATTATATAGACTATTTAAGAAATGCCTGTTTGAGATTAAGAAAGAAAAATTGTGGTGAATTTTTGAAACGTTTTGCGAGTTCAATTTTCATATTTTTCAAAAGGAATAAAATACATCTGATATTTTATCACGCGGTGCATTTAGTACGTTTGGGTTTTTACCATATCCCAAAGTTAAGAAATATTTCTCTAGAATAATCGTATATCGATATACTGTACCGGCTGGTCGGTATAAAAAGCGACCAATTATTGACAAGTGAAATGTCGCAGCTTGCGTCTTCAAGAATTTTTTTTAAAACTCGTCAACAATTGGTCGCTTTTTATACCGTCCAGTCCGTATATCATATACATAAGAATGTTTCATAGTTTTCATAAGCTTACGGCAAATGATTTGGTTCAAATTATTCAAAATATTAAATTCATAGTATATCCTAAATATCATTTAAATATGTTTTAAATAAAGATAAAAGCATAATGTTAAGGATCTATCGAAAAAACTGTCAGAACATTTTTAATCGTATACAATTTCAAACTAGTGTATATAAGAGACGGTTCAAATTTTCACTTAGAGGGCTAAACTAAGGCCAATCAACGACATGTTAGATATTATCTTATTTATATTAAATATAAAATTCTCCTTAGCATTTCACATAAATACCTATTTTTAAACACATCTATGATGCAATTATTACCCGTAGATCAGCAATTTTCTATAAAAAAATGTGGAATAGCCTTTTCCGAATAGGGCACACGTCTAGCTGTTAGAGAAAAACGCTCTCTTGCGCCAAAACTTGTCTCTTTTTTTCATTTTATTAATTTGAGATTCCTGATCTACGGGTCCAACTGCATCAAATATGAGAGTTTCAAGTGAATCTATTGTTTTCCGTAGGGAAAAGCTGAAATCTCCCCATCTACGAAAAAACCGCCGGGAATTCATGTCAAACTGAGTAATATTTCTATAATTTGGAATATGGTTAAAACGACTTTAGCCTTACATAATTGAACAGCAAATGTCTGACCAATAGCCCCGAGGCTTAACTTCTCACATTTTCATGTTTAAATTTTTGTTTTCTTTGTATTTGGTGAACTTGAATTTTTTTATTTGTTTGGCATTTGTTCATCGAACTCGTTTTTTTTTGATACGTTAAAAATATTTTTATACATTTCAGAATCGATGCTATTTCAACACGTTTTCTTTTGTCTGTGATCTTTTAAATATGATATCATATGATATATAATATAAAAAGAACCCATAAATATTTCTTATACACTTTCATTTTTTTTTTTTGCTATTGCTAGACAGTTCTGGAAATGCACTTTATTAAAGTCTGTTTCAACGCTTGCTCTAATACGCTGACTGAGTCAGCCTGGCACGATTCATATACCTAGTTGATCGATTGCGTGCGGTGTAGTGTGGTATTTTAATTTCCGGATTGAAACGTAAACTGTCGGTTTTTGACCTGAATTTCAGTCAAAAACTTTAGTCAGAACTGTTAATGTGATATGTCAATATTAAAAGGGAAGTTTCGTTTTGTACTTTTCCATCTGAAATTCCGGTATGATATCGAAATTCTGGTATGATACCGGTTTAATATATGGGCCCCATGATCTTTCGGATAAAATGTTTTCTACGAAAGACCGCGGTGCCTAATACATGAACATCCGGTTTTAGTTTGCACTTTCGGTTAAGTTATTTGTTACCTAAATACCGGTTGATTTTATGAAATACCGGTTTGATATCTAAGCATACGATTTGAGTCTGCGCTTCCGGTTCGATACTTGACCTTCCAGTCATGCCTGAATTTTGGGTTAAGCTTAGAGTTCAATTACTGTGGGGTCTGTCTATAACACCCCCTGAAGTGTCCCCTATAACACCTCACGGAAACGAATGGAATTTCAGTTTTAAACCTGGGTTGTCGGTTTTCACCCCGAACTTCCGGTTTTACACAGTTAACGGGTATCTGAAATCTTTGCCAGATATTTTATTATGAATTGGTTATCAGTCAAGTGCCAATTATTTCAGGCACGTATAGTGTGTACTGCAGTGGATTTCCGGTTGTTAAATATACTATACTACTCGCGGTTTATATATCTATATATAATTATACATATACCGTCACAATTCAATTTAACTCCTAGGCTCCAATCGCGTGGGATCAAAAATTCATTCGAGTCTATGGGTTAAAATGTTCATTGCCTTGCATGGCGAGCACTTTTTGCCTAGTTGTCATTATTTTTTTTCATTTTTTTTTCCACAGTTATTTATTGATGTATTGCATCGTAGCGCCACTTAACTCCCAGAGGTGATTGGGTCCGTTTAGTCATAGTTTTTGAAAAAATATCTCTTTGATTGATACGATCAAGGTGCATCATATTGGCTGCGGGGAATTTCTTTTTACTTTCTATTTTTATTACGTACTTCTAATAAATTTAATTGTTGTGACAAGCAAAATACATTTTGTCAAGGCATTTTTTTTTCGAAATTCAAAATTTTAAAGTTTTCAGCATGTCTGATTATCATCTGCTGGCGGATGCGACACCGCTGACACAGGCCAATAAGCTAGAATTAGGTTTTCGCCAATTACGGAAAACCGTTGAGCGTAAACTGGGCAAAAAAGAAGATCCCGCTATTGTCAAGGTAATTATTAACTCAATTCTTAGAGTACTTATTAAAGTCAGCAAAACTGAAAATACGCATGTGTGTAATTAATCAAGAATTCTATAATTATTATGACGAAATATACAACGATAGTGGATATCCGTAAGGTCTGAGATTTTCAAGTTACAGGGGGGTCTGGTTATAAGGTCACAATGTGTGACCGTTATAAGGTCAAGTCATCTTTTTTGCTCTTAGGTCAAATCATTTTTTTCTTGCACTAAGGTCAAGTCAATTTTTTTGTGAAGCATGTTTTTTGGGAAAAGATCTTAGAAAATCATGTCTTCTTACGCTTTTTTGGATAAAGGTTATTTTTTGAGCTTGTGCTTATAAGTTAGGGGATGAAATCCAACAGTCAAAAAAAAAACTACAGGCCGTGTGGTTATTAGTTTTAACCACACGCCCTGTAGTCTTTTTTGATTGTTGGATTTCATCTCCTAAAGTAATGTAAAAAACTTCCGAAATTTAGGTAAAGCTCCATACATGTATATATGTCGTTTAGGACCCATTACTGGTGTGGGTCGTCAGTTTGTCACCGAGCTAGACGCGAGTCTTACCATAGATAAGACCGAGTACTGTTTTAAGCCTACAAGCGAATTTTGCTCGGTGACACTTTTTTTTCTCACACCAGTATTAGATAATAACTTCGTTTTTTTTTTATTTGGAATTCGTAAAAAAATGAGCACTATTCAAGTTTTTTAGAACTTTAATGAAATTGGGTGCCGCCGGCATTGGAACACAGAACTATAAAATAAATATATTTAGGGGGATACGGAGTTAGACTCGAAACTATCAACGTTTAATTCGATCGAGGAGTCTATTCGTGAAATTATGTTTTCTTCTCGAACATTACACATTTCTACCCGCGCCATATCTAATCAAGATATTCAAACAACAAGGTAAAATCTATTTGGATACTAGTCGGTAATTAACATGGGTAATCTAAAGGTTTCTTCTCGAATTTGCGGTTTCGGACGATTCATCGGTTCATAATGCATGTCGCCGATTAGGTGATGCCTTCAAAAACAACGGACAACAATGGTCTCAGCTCAAAGAGTCCTCTGAACGCGTGCAACAGGATTTGATCACTTTTTACAACAAGGTGAGAATATATTTAAAAAAACTGATTTTTTTCGAAATGTTTTTTTATACAAAAATCGTTAAAAGAAATGTTTTGCAACAAATATTTTTTCGAGATTTTGTTTCGCGGGTCTGTTTCGAGATTTTCATTGAACTATATATTCTTTTTTCGAGATTTTCGCTCAAATACATTTTTCGTCATTTAAAAAAAAAAAAATTCGGAATTTTTTCAAGATATTTTTTGGCATTGTTGAGCCAGTTTAATGTCTGTAACTAGATTCTGTGCTCATAACACATCTCATAATACGTCACGGATTTTTGTGAAAAATATTTTCTTTTATCCAGATTTTTTTTTCAAAATTGATTTAAAAATTGTTTACAATTTTGTTTTTCAAAAAAAGTGTTGATAATTTTTTTTTTTTTTTGAGTAAAATATTTTTTTTTCATTTTTTCTTAATTTCACTACATTTTTTTTTTGATAATTTTTCCGTTTTTCAAGTTTTTTCGTATTTACGATTGTTTTAACAATTTATTTGTTCACGATTAGTTGCCGGAGGGGAAGGAACTTTTTAACTGCAATTTTGTGTTTTAAGGGCATTGGGGAATTGAAAGATGAAATCGAAGAGATGGAGGACGCTCGTACAGATTACCGGGCTGCATTGTCGTGGCTGAGGGCGACTTCGGTGGATCCGGACAAATTGGGCCAAATCGAAAAGTTTCGACGGGTTCAAATGCAAGTTAAGTCTTCGAAGGAACGTTTTGACAAAATGAAATGGGCTATTCAGGTAAACAACGGTTAAAATAACGTTTTTACACAAAAAATATAGTGTCATTTTTATTAGATAACCACAAAAGTTTTTTTAGACAAAAGTTGATTTATTGCGAGTTTCGAGAGCCGCATTATTGTCCAATTCAATGAGTCCGTTATATAAAAAAGAGCATGAACTGTCATTAAAGGATTGATTTTACAATTTTTGCCACTAAATTGCCTTGAATTTTTTTAAAATATCTTTCGGTGGGGTTGAGTATAAGGTCTGAGATTTGCTCCGTTATGAGGCGTTCCGTAATGAGCCGTTATTTTTTTACACTCAGGTATTTTTGAAACTAAGGTTGAATTAAAAGCATGCTGTTCGGGAACACATATATTTAAAATCATGTCTTTTTAAGCTTTTTTGGATGAAGACTCCCCCATTAAGGTCAAGTGAGTTTTTTTGGGTATAATATCAAACTCTTTATTAATGTTTTTATGGTTTTTTGATGAAGATTTGACCCTTTTTTTTGAGTTTGACACTCCGAAATAAGGGAATTTTGATTAAGGAATTAAGACCAAATCAGTTTTTTGGGTGGTATAGCCAGCAGTTCGTACATATGTAATACATACATATTATGTATTCAGTTTAATCGAAATCAAATAAGTTCAGTTTTCTCGAAATAAGCGGGTATTAGCATCGAAAAATGTGTATTATTGAAATCAAAAACAGTTAATTGACGTCTATCAAAAAGCGGCGGACGGAATAAGCGAAACGAGTGTTGGGGATTATGATTACAAAATTCTAAAGGAACTGAGGCACGACTACGACAATGAAGAAGAAAAAAGTGAAACGGATCAAGTTTTATCTGATAGTCTTGTGGATGTAGATAATGAACAATTTCAAGGTCAGTTTGTTTACTTTAACGCGCAATATCAAGTCGATATCGACGATATAAATTATCATATATCGTATATTAGTATTTTTCCACACGATACAATTTTGAATAGAACTAGGTTAAGTGGGGTCTGGTTATATGGTCTCAAGTTGTGACCATTATAACTTATAAGGCCACTTATAACTTATAAGGCCCACTTATAACTTATAGGGCCATTTATCAGTTATTTTTTTGCACTTCAAGTTAAAGTCAATTTTTTTTTCACCTCAAGGTCAAGTCAAATTTTTTTTTTTTGGATGAAGACCTCCCGCAGATATAGGCATTATAATATATAAGGTCTCGACAAAATATGGTTTGCGTTATTAACGCAGTTTTTAGAAATGGATCTCAAGTTGTTTTTTTACTTTGACCTTACACCCACCGTTAATGACACCCATTAAAAATAATATTCTAGAGGACATGATGCTGCTCGACATATCAGATGCGGGATCTCAAACGACCGAGGGCGACCGACTTATATCGGACTTTTTGGGTACAAATGTGTCTCCAACTCTCAATGACTTGGGCCACCATTCGGGCAGCGATTTACTCTCAGGTTTTATGATTCAATCAATGAGTGAAACGGAGCAAGCGGCGCCACCTACCGACTCCCACACCCACGATTTGATGCAAATTTTTCAAGAACATGATGACGCGATGCGCGAGGGAAAAGCATCCGGTCAATCATGTTGAAAGTTAAAAACTCGGACCAATTATTCAAATTGTAAATGCATGAATAATTCCATATATATGTAGAAAAAACACAAATGTGAAAATTAAATTTATGTTTTGCTACATAAAAATAGAATATTTTTGTCACACAAATCGCAAGAGCGTAGACTACACTGTGTAGTATATTAGGTCATTATCAAAAAGGTTTACTTTTTTGTAAATATACGGTCATATGACCACTTATAACAGTTTTTATCCCTACAGTTATGCGATTTTTAGCATACTGCTGAATTTGACACGAGTCCAAGGGGGTTAACACTAAGTTTCAGCTTTTTAAATGTGAAGTCTTAGAAAATTTAATGTTTATTATTTTATTTTTTAGATAAAAATTCAAGTGCTAATAAAGTTGTCATAGAGGGGGGTCCGTTTATAAAGTCTGAAGTTGTGATCGTTTTTTGGGTCTGACCTTATAACTAGACCCCCTGTACATACATTTTGTTAAAGCCATATTTTTCGAATCCCTGTAGACAGATGTTTATTTGTCAATTATATCAATTCAGCTTTGTGCCAATTCAATCGGTACTTTTATAAAATAAAATGACGTGTCGTCAATTTCGATTTAACCTGGCCCTATAATTACACTTATCGCATGCTCCGATCATTTATGTCATTCTATTATATTTCTTCAGAATCGGTTTATTTTTGAGCCCAAGAGCCATTTATTTTAACGGTTTTATTGCTTGGGCAATTGTACCTTCTCCTGATTGGTAATTCATAAAACTGAACCGGTCATATTTCTTCAGTGCGCACCACTACCCTGTATTTATTCTTCATTTCTATTATTACTATTTTCTTCGTCACGAAAAAAAAACGCTGTATAGTTCACCACACTCGTTCATTCTTGCTGCTCGTTATTTTTATATAAATCGGTTTTTACCGATTTTTTTTGTATTTTCACGTTATAACAACTTATATATTCAATGGTTGTTTTGTTTTAAAATGTGTTGAATGAATATGTTGAACAGGTTTGTTCTGGAAAATGAAAAATCCCAAAATGTAAAAGTCTTTTTTAACCATCACGTGTTTTATTAAGGTTGTTTATTATAAGGTCAGTCATATTTTCGTCAAATTTCGACAAAGTTCCGTTTCTTCATATACTAGTCATATTACAGGGGGATCTGGTTATAAGGTCACAAGGTGTGACCGGTCAAGTCATCTTTTTTGTACTAAGGTCAAGTCATTTTTTTCATGATAAATCATGCCTTTTTTTCACTTTTTTTGGGTTTAAATTTAAAACTCGACATATACGTTTAGAACGACACGGGTAAGACACGGGTAAGCATTTTTTTTATAAAAATCATATCTTTTTGGACATTTTTCTTGCACTAAGGTCTAGTCATTTTTTTGGAGTGCATTAAGGTCAAGTCATTTTTTTGGGGCTTGACCTTATAACAGACCCCCCTGTAGAAATTATTCAGTATGTTACATACTGTATGTACTTTATACTAATTGAACTGTCCCAAAAACAAGCTTGTACTTGAAAGTATTCTATTTGTTGTGACCAAATGTATTACCTACCTGTCTTTAATTTAATTTTTACGTTTCAAATTTCGTATTCAGAATGGAGAAAATGATCGAAATTAACAAATGTTAACATTACGAAATTTAAATATGCTAACAATACAATTTTACAAAAGACGTGCGCAAAAGATCATGAAGTTGAATTTTTGTGTGTTGTGATTTTTTATTTGTGATTGGCCGTATTGGCGTACAGAACGCAAAATCTTCAAAGTTTTTTTTTTATAAAAGTGTTGGTCGTTATAATTTTTATTTTATAAAGTGTGATATTTTGGCCGCTAAAAGTCCAAAAGTTTTCAACAAAAATCATGTGAGCGAAGACCCGCCCCGCTTTTTCAATACAGTGTGAGTTTCGTGAAAAACGGCTGCGCGGTTCTAGAATAGACCAATTTTCCTTTCCATTGTATAATGGCGTACTGAGAAAGTGGGGAGGAAATGTAAAGGCAAATGGTCGATTCTAGAAAGGTGCAGCCGATTTTCATGAAACTCGCACTGTAGAAAACATGTCTTTTTGAACTTTTTTTGACGATTATTGGTTATAATATCAAATAATCTTTTGAGACCTTAAAACCAAACATGTACACTTTTATTCAAAAATGGTTATACGGTATGAGATTTGGTTCTTCAAAGATTATCTCGTAAGTTATTTGCACTAAAGTCACTTGTATTTTTTTGTTAGTGTCTTCTGAACAAAATCATGTCTTTTTACATTTTCTTGCCCATAAGAGGTGTTCACGTTTTTTTAAGGAAATCGTATCCTTTTGGGCAGGGTTGCAACCCTGCTTTTGGGTCTTTTTCAACTTGTCCCAGCGGAATTGCAAAAAGGGTCTTCATAGTTTTTGGGTGGTTATAAGGTCAAGTCGTTTTTTTTTAAATATGTTAACGTCAAGCCGTCTGAATTTTTATCGTGGGTAAATTGGGGTACAGATAATTGACAGATAAATATTTAAAATATTATGGGAGGGTTTTTACCTGGCGTTTTTTGGCCAAACGCGGACTTTGGGGTTAAGACAAATTAAAAGTTCTACGTTGCTTTTATTTTAATATCTTGAAAACGGAAACATAAACGCAAAAAGTAGAGTAACACATTGCTTACACTAAATAAAAAGCACATAAAATAATAAAAGAAACAGTTTCGCCAGTAGGTGGTGTACCTTACGCACACGCATTTATCATAGTAAAACATGGAATATCGGTTTGATCGACGCAAAATGCAAGTTGTGTGGAAAGTTGCTTATTCTTACATGTGCCATTTGGCTCACAAATGCCAAGCAGAAATTGAGATTCGCATTTTGGCTCTTTAGTGACCTCACTCGTAACCTAAAATAAATATAATAATACCGAAAAAAAATATGTCTTCTCGGTGGTTAAAAATTTTGACCCTTCTCGGTGGTTAAAAGTTTGAACTTAAAATGATTTCGATTTTTGTTTATAAAAAATCAAAATATATAGGGGGTTGGTTATAAGATCNAACGTCCGAAAAAGGAGTAAGGACTGTAACTTATAACTTATATGTCAGTTTATTTTGCACTAAGGTCAAGTCAGTTTTAGAAGTATGCGTTTTTTTGGATTAATATTTTTTAAATAATATTTATTGAAAATTTACGTACTTTTATATTCACCCGTTAAGCGTTCACTTTTGGGCTATTTTTTAACGGTCACGGTATATAATTGTAAAATTAATTCTTATTTTTGATTTTTATTTTTTTCGACAAAATATTTACATCTCTTTTGACAATGAAAGGCGGACGATGGAATCGATTGTTTTGAATTGTACTTCCACTGGTCAATTCCCGAATTTGATTTAGAAGTCGTTTATTGTCTCTCGATAGCGATTCCTGAAAAACTTTAATTTATAATTCTAGCTATCCGATTAAAACCCCTAATCCTTATTTGAATTATCGCGCAGTTTTCGACCCTGAATTTCCGAATTTTTTAGGGCTTAGTCATTTTTTAACACCTTGTTGAGGTTTTATAAATGCAGTCTTAAACCAGGGTTTCAAAAATTGACAAGATAATACTCAACTATTTTGTCTGATATAAATTTTACGGTCAAAATGCCTTTTTTAGTTTATTAATTGACGGATTTTTTGTTTTGTTTGCTATATATTGTACATAAATACTTCTCCAAAGCGTTAGTGGGCCATAGTATTAAGACAGATCAAGCCAATAGTAGCCCTTTTAATAGATAGAATGATTTTCTCTAGTATTAATTTTGCTTGTCGATGTTGTTTGTCTGAATTTTCGACGAATATGTAGAATCCGCCATATGATATAAACGCGAATTGGAAAAAAAGTTTTCAAGTCATATGAACCAGCATTTTTTTAGTTTTTTTTTATTCAAAAATCCAATTCATATGAACCGGAAGAATTTTCCGAAATCCAATTCATATGAACCGGGAAAATTTCGTATCCCCACATGAACTAGTGACTTATATTAACCAGAAAAATTTCAACTGATATGAACCAGCAATTTTTTTTTATTTTTTCTAAAATCCAACTCATATATGAACCAGTAAAATTCCAATTTCACATGAACTAGTGAAAAATTTTTTGCCCGTCCTTACTACCGTGTTCCAGTGCAGTGAAACACAAGCACACATTCTCAAATTGGTCCATACTCCTGTGATCGAGTGTAGTCATATATACTACGGATAGAAAATCCGTAAAAACTTACGTAAGGTTGAGATTCCAAGTACGGTCCTATAATGGACATATACATGAGAAGCGCATTTGGGTCCATTTTATTTTACAAAGCTCACTTTTTCGTCGTTCATTCAATNATATGAACCGGGAAAATTTCGTATCCCCACATGAACTAGTGACTTATATTAACCAGAAAAATTTCAACTGATATGAACCAGCAATTTTTTTTTTGATTTTTTCTAAAATCCAACTCATATATGAACCAGTAAAATTCCAACTTCACATGAACTAGTGAAAAATTTTTTGCCCGTCCTTACTACCGTGTTCGAGTGCAGTGAAACACAAGCACAAATTCTCAAATTGGTCCATACTCCTGTGATCGAGTGTAGTCATATATACTACGGATAGAAAATCCGTAAAAACTTACGTAAGGTTGAGATTCCAAGTACGGTCCTATAATGGACATATACATGAGAAGCGCATTTGGGTCCATTTTATTTTACAAAGCTCACTTTTTCGTCGTTCATTCAATTTATATGGCGAGCAGAAAAAAAGTGGGAACCCGAGAATCTAATTGCCCTAATCAACTTTTTTTTCCTTCTTTAAAGACTTCCAAATTAAATTATGAGCTCGTTCTAAACGCAATTATGGATTAACTATACACACAAAAAACCAAAAAATGGTAGGCTTAACCCATAAGCCTTTTGTGTATTTCGTGTGTGTGATCAAAAATTAATTTTGAGTCGTTTTTTTTGGTTGTTTCTTTTTTTCTTATTCTGCTGACGTTAAGATGAATGTCATGCGTTGCCTTAAAATTAAATTACACTCTTGGGTGCAAAGTATTTTTTTTTGCAAGAGAAATATATATTGCTGAACTGAAATAGGATTCAGCCTTTTCATTTCTTTTCTATGAAACACAAATTCTCTAATTCCAAATTTAAGAAATTTAAGTCATATTTAAT
Organism: Oikopleura albicans; assembly: GCA_004367875.1. NCBI lineage: Eukaryota > Metazoa > Chordata > Appendicularia > Copelata > Oikopleuridae > Oikopleura > Oikopleura albicans. The sequence continues at coordinate 187,367 of SCLG01000247.1, forward strand.
ATTCAAGGTCGGTCGCAATTGATCGGTTGAGAAATTTAAAATAGTGATTATAAGGTTTCGAACGTTCACCGTTATAAAGTCATTACAGGTTGGTTATACGGTCTGAAAAAAAAGGACCGCTATATTGTCTTGTGGTCTTTTCTTGCTATAAGGCGTTATTGTCATTTTTCTATAGAAATCATGTCTTTCTGAACTTTTTTTAAGAGAAGACCTCTCCCCGCTCACAGATTCTTTCCATTAAATTATGTCTTTTTGAACTTTTTTCTCAGATGGGTATAAGGTCTTATGGTCTTTTAAAAATGCATTTAAGGTTTTATGGACGTTTATGCTTATGACTTTATAACTAACCCCTCTGTAGGGTTTTTGGGCAGTTACTTATGTCCCTTTTAGTGACAAATTATTCCTTTTAGACTTTTTTCATGTGAAGCTCGAAAAGGGGTTGCCATTTGTTTGGTTGTTAGTTTTAGTATGACCTAAAAAACGCATATCTGTAACTTGTTCAAGTTAAGGCATGAACTGTACTATACTTATTTAAGTAATGTTTAAAATAAAGATAAAACCTTCAATATGATTTTTTTCACCAATATTTGTTATTTAGAAATGCCCAAACAGTATGGATTGATTATAAAGAAACCGGACAAAAAAGCAGCCCAAAAAACCAAGTTATCCTTTAATGTGTTTGGCGATGATGATGAGGAAGAAGAAAATGCAAAGGCCACCATTGAAAGTGAAATTAAAAAGAGCGCCGCTAAGAAAAAAATTCAAAAACAGGCTCAGGTAAAATTTCTTTTTAATGTTGTATGTTTTTTCGATTGTAAGGTCTGATACATTTTCTATGATACACTAGATGTACCGTAAACTTGGGATAACTTTGGATCAAATGAATCAAGAAAAAGGTTCATAAATACAAGATAAAGATACATTGTGTACGCGTAGGGGAATCAAGATAATACATTATGCGAAATACCGGGTTATTTATAAATAAAACCAAAGTTTGTCGGGTGTGACGAAAAGACGTTCATGTCTTTTTACATAAATATGGAGGGGATTGGTTA
>SCLG01000247.1:188895-200943 GCA_004367875.1 Oikopleura albicans
AAATGAATTTTAGTTTTTCAGGTTTCGTCCTTTTCTGTAGTCGCCCAAATCAGATGGTGCCTCTTTATGAGTGAAATTTAATAAATGATTATCTAGCTCGATATTCAACGAGCATTGGAACAAGATCAAACAGTTTTCGAATACGACTCGATTTATGATGATATGAAACAAGATCGGGAAGAAGCCGTCCAGACAAAAAAAGACAAGGAAGCGAAAAAACCAAAGTATATGACTCAGCTGTTAAAAACGGCCGAAAAAAGACAACAGTTAAATGAGCGACGGATTGAGCGGAAAGTGCAAAAAGAGCGCGACGCCGAAAATGGGGAATTTGATCATAAGGAGGAATTCGTCACAAATGCCTACAAGGAAAAAATGAAAGAAATGCAAAAGCAGGAGGAAGAAGAGCGGAAACGGGAGATGATGGAAGATGTCATGGATGTCACAAAACAAAAAGATATGTCCGGCTTTTACAAGTACGCACATATTTATTTTCCACCTGAATTTGGACAAACATGACATCTGTCAAAAAATTTTTCCGTTTTTTTTTGTTGTTGTTTCTCCCTATTCAAAAATCTACAACTGGACCCTTTTTATACCGCTTAAGCGTTAAAACAATTCTTCACAACTGGTCATTTTTTTTTCACATGCATAAAGCTTTTTTTGTTATTACAGGGTGTTGTAGTTTTCATGCGTGATATTTCGACCGCTATAAGGTCAAGTAAGCTTTTGTAAATAATTATAATATTAATATATTAATAAATTATTATTATTTTACATAATATTATTATTATTATTTTACATAATATTATTATTATTATTTTACATATGTTTTCTTGGGTTTATAAAATCATGTTTTTTGTTTTGTTTTTTTTTTTGCAGGACTTCAAAGAGAAGATAAAACAAATGTTTTTTCGAACTTTTTTTTTGGAAACAGTCTAACTTTTCCAAATATTTCTCAGATCAAGTCAATTTCTTAAACCTGCTAATGCAACCTGATTTAAGATCTGATCCGTTTTTGGGAATATTTTTGTCCTATGGTTTTAAGGTCAAGTCAGTTTTTTAAACTACATTAAAGTCACGTCAGTTTTTGTTGGCTTTGACCTTATATTAAAATTTAGGACCTTATATTAAAAATTAGGACAATTATGCTGGAAATAAAAAAAAACATTCAGACATTTCCTTAATCGCCAATCCCGAGCAGCTAATATCCGAGTGCGGAAAGAGGAAAGTGAAAGTGAAGAAGAGAATGATGAGCAAGATCATGAGGACGATGATCAAAGGATCGTTGAATTAAATATTGTTGACTTCCAGGGAGAATTTTGTGATAATTATCACCAAATTGGGACAACATTAAAACTAATCGCACTAAACTGTAAAAATACAAGGGTACAATAGGAAACAAGGTTCGGGAACACATTTTTGTTAGGTTAACGAATATGTTCGCGAATTCAACATTTTCCAGACTTTCCACCTTGATTGAGCCAAAAGAAGAGGCACCCGAACCGGAAGTTAAAACAGAAGTTAAAGAGGAAAATCCGGATGCGGATTCCGACTTTTTGTCAGACGACTCTGATGATGAAAATAAAGTTAAAAAGGAAGATGCGGACGTAAAAGCTGACCCCGATGCAACAACCCAACATAAAAGCGAAACTTTAGAGGAATTCAAAGCAAGGTAATTTTATCATATAATCAAAACTGTTATTTTTCAGCACATGTTTCTTAACTCTTAACCCGTGGGGGGGGGAATGTGTGTATATAAACACGCACTTAAAAAATTCACAATAATTCGCAATAATTCAAAATAACTGGTAAAGCCAAGTTGTAGAGCTCGTCAAACTACGTCGATCTGACTATTCAGAAAATAATTTGGGCCACCAGGGCCCCTAGAGAGCTGTTTGAAGTCTCCAACCTACGCAAAAAAATACCGTCAATGTAATTTTTTCGAAAAGTTGAGGGGGGTCAGCAATACCGTTTTGCCCTACGGGGCCTCCATATGGCCTAAATCGACGAAAAAATAAATTGTGTGTCTATATACACGCACTTCCCCCTAGGAGTTAAGAACTTCTATTTAGCTTGAGAGTGTTTGAAAATCATTTTTTACAAATTCGTGTTCTAGACGCCAACCCATTAAAACTCAGACGAGTTGAAATCGCCGTTCGTGTAGGTTATTACTCCAATGTTTATAATTCAAGTTAACTTACACGAACGGCGATTTCAAGTTGTCAAGGCGTTATTTTCCAGTGTCTAAGAAAATGGCTTAGAAGAAGGGGACGCGCGTAGGCGTCATTCGGAGCACTTTCTGAAAATTCCGGTTTCCACCTCCGACGGGATAGTCCTTACAATACGGAGTACTTCCAATAAGGACGTTTTTTATTCTCGAAAATAGTGTCCGTGTTTGGGTGAGTTGTCATGAAGTGTCCATTTTTGTCATTTTTTCACCAAAAGCATCCTTATTGGAAGAAATCGTCTGTTTTGAGGGCGTCCGTATTGAGAGCTATGTTACATAGCCTATGTATCTCGAAAAGTAAATTTTTACAAATTGATTTGCCTCACGCACATTATATCTAAAAATTTTCTATAAAAAAACAACTTCTCGGTGAACATCAGTTAAAAATATATTTTCCAGGTTAAAACAGAAAAAGGAACGACGTTTGGACATATACCGCACTCGTCATACCGCAGAAACACTATCCCCATTTCGTGCGCGTTACCTTGAGAGGAAACAAAGGCGACGATTGGCTGGTGAATTCGTCTGAATCATTTTTCCTGACTTTTCTGAGCATGAATCACATTTTATCTTTTCTGTGCATAATAAGTCCTTGTCTACAGAAAAAACAGCAGTGAGTCACTTTCATAGATCTATCGCCTGACCCCGTATCTTAATGCTAATTAAAATTTAACGATGTTTTTTTTATAAAAAAAAATGGTTAACGTTAGAGATAAAAAAAACGATTTGTTTAAACGCAAACTTCAAAATTAGCACTTCCGTTGAAGGTAAGTAACGAGAAATTGCGTCGAGCCTCGTTTGAAATTGGCCGCTGTCCGTATGTCGGGAAATTTTTTTTTTCTCATTTTTTCTTTATTTTGACAAATGGTCGAATCACTCATCATTGCCATTGACATCAAGGTCAAAAAAAAAAGTTTTTTGTGTTGTTTTTCTTTTATTTACGCTTAAAAATGTACAAATAAAAATGTTTCAAGAGATATTATTCATATTATATTGTATAAAGGCTCTAGTATTTGCAATACCTTTTTTCCTTTTTTAGCGCTAAGCAAAGTCAAAGAGAAAGGCGGTATAAAAATAGTTACAGAGGTGGTCCTTAAAAGTTATCATGTCTGACATTTTGCGAGGCCGTTTCTCGTAATTCCGAATTTGAATTTCCAACAGTTGAAATAAGGCTTATTTAATAAGCCCAAGATATCGGAATTTTTAGACACGTCCTCACGGATTCGGCGACGCCAAAAGTGCACCTTGTCTTGGGTTGTTCAATGAATTCTTTTGTCAGTACTAATTGCTTTGTTTATGAAAAACCGTACAGACCGCGGGCTGAAAGTGCGCGTGTAACCAGTCCCATGACAAAGTGATCTTTATTCATCTAAGAGTTATAAGTTGTTATAACAACTGAATATTCAGTTTTTACTTTATATCGATGAAGCCGCATGTGTCTATTGAACACATATTCAATATATAATTAATTCCGTAAATACTATTTAGATTTTATATAGCAGCAAAGATCAACTGCAGCAATTAATTTTTTGTTATGAGTTCAACGTCAGAGTCGTATGGATCCAAGTTCGTGATTGTGGGCACGCGGGCCGCCTCACAGGCGCCACCTGCAGGCGGGAGGTCATGATCTTGGACACTTTATTTTGGAAGAAGTTCAGCATGTCACATGCTTCAGGTGGAAATTCAGCTTACAAATTTCGTAAATGGAATTAATTAATTAATTGTATGTTATTAATGTGAACATATGCATGTCGAAATTGTGAAAGTAGCGTAGGAAAAAGTCGTTTTTTTGCGTAGGTTGACAGTTTCAAACATGTCTGTAGGTATAGACGTATAGACTATACGGTATAGTGCACACATATGTGCTTTTTTGTCGAAAAATTCGTTATTTCCCAATTTCTACCAAATATACCGATAAATAATCCATGACGAATAAACTGAGCTTTTGGAATAATCTTTCTTTCATCGAATGATTATTCCGCACCAATTTTTCCCCATCATATTCAAGCATGAGGAATAGTCACTATTCTTTAGGCTATGCAGTGCATAGTATGCACCAAAATTATTCTACAAGCTGAATTTATTCCACATGTTAAATTTTGTCCCACAAAAAAATATTCGCCATTATGACCTCCTCGCGCAGTCCAACGAAATCTGCCCAAGCGGACCCCATCCCGGCTCGATAATGCGCGGCGTTGGGCCCCCGCAGCCTACTCCCGCAACCACGCCGAGACAAATCGCCATGCGGTAGGCGACACAAACGCTAATAATGTTAACCCCCCGCCGCCACGACCGCGCTCAACCGAACCGCGAAGTCAACCGGTTAATGCAGAACCATTACCTCCGCCACCTCCACCAGTCGACTATGAACAATCGGGCGACGCGTTTTATGTTTAACTCGCTGCCGGCCCGCCTCTTATTATTATTTTCACAATATATATATTTTATATTAATACTTGGCTCCACTAACTGAACAAAAAAAAACTAAATATTAACCCGCAGCTTACCGCACAAGTAGAACTATCCAATGAAAATCATTATTTGAAGCAAGCTTAGCAGCATTAATACACCGGATCATTTAGATAAATTTAGATAAACTCTATAGTTTTGTTTAATATGTTATCATAAAAACTTTACGGCTTTTTTTAAGCTGTCGAGAATCAGATACTTTTTTTCTGCAACGTTTTGCTCAGTTTAAAACGGCTGGCGATGGTTCGTTCTTGAATTTTCCGTTTTACATGTATTACACAAAAACTGTCAGATTTTTCCTAGTATCCATATTTTTGCAACCCTTTATCAAAATTTATTCTATCGATGTTCCGATCTCATTCCAATTATGTGTCCCATTTGTATCCTGCGGGTTAAGACATACACATTACCTTGAATGCCTTAGAAGTAACAGAAGTGAATCCTAATCAAAAAATTATATATTTTAGCGCGTGTATTTTTTATGCTTTTTTTAACAGATTACATGAGATTTATTACTACGATCTACTTAAAAATTTTAAATATTTTTAAACGNATATGCGGTTAAAAACCCGGTTTAATCTAATATAAAATTTGGCTTCTGGCCCTTGTTCACATTTCTTAAGTTTTTTTTTAATTGATTTAAACAGTTTTTTTTTATTCATTTTTGAAATTTTTTGAAAAACTACATGTTTTTCCGTTTCAAAATTTTCTGAGTTAACTCCCCGCCATTTTTGTTTTGTTTAGAAATTCATTTTATCCAAATTTGGTTTTTAACCTCCATCAAGTCAGAAATTGATCGATTTTTAAGGAGCAATGATTATGTACCCCATGTATGGACTTTTAACCGTCATGATCCACTACCTAACGCGTAACCGGTGTGGTCCGTTTCGCCCACATCTGGCCGAAACTTCATTTCATCATTGTCGAAAAACTACTGAATCAATTTTATAATTTCTAACGGATTATGAAACTTCTGGCTGTCGTCTAAAACTTTTATTAATATACTTTTTTAGTAAAATATAACTTAATTAATTTTTTTTAAGTTTTAAACACGTTTGTCAAACGTTACACGATAGTGCATTTTATTAAATGTATTTCTATAATTTAAAATTTGAATTTAACTAAATAAATATTTTTTAATTATTAGCAAATAATGAAGTATACGGTATACCGTATACCTTATAACTGAAAAACGATTATATGGGAAAATTGGCCAATCCAACTGAACAAATTTTAACAATTTTTACAACATTTCAACCCTTTCCATAAATAATCTCGGTTTATAACATGTGTTTAGTTTACCAGTTATCAATTAAGTATTTGTTAAGATAACAGCACATTGGTTTTAAAATGGCATGTTGTAATGTTAATTTATTTGCAAATGTATTATATGTTTTTACCCAGTTTTAAGTTCTTATCGTATTGTTTTAGCAGGAAAATCCACTATTAATATGATAACAGACTATCTCGATATGCTTAGTTACACATAGTCCGATATGAGTCCTGGGGGTTAAAGAAAAAAATATATAAGAATTACAACACAAAAAAAGCAATTTCGTTGATAGATTCATAGTCCGTTTGCCGTTTTGTTATAACATTAACCGTTCACTAGTTAATTCGACAAAACACGCCATCCGGCCAGATGTGGACGGAACGGACCATGACAGTTAACCCCCGTAACATATTTTTAATGTCTTGTTCTTAAATGTGTGTTTTTATCTTTTTCATTTCGTATATGTTTTAGCATATGAAATAGCCATTTCATTAAAATATTTATTGACAAATTTTCGTCGAGTAGACACATATTTTATCTCAATATTTTTGACTTTTTTTTTTAATTTGAGGATCTCAAAAGCCTTTTTTAGTTAAGAAGATGACTAAAAAGTTTTAACATGTTGTCAAAACAAATAATTGTTAATGTTTTGAAAATTTTAACCAAAATATTTGAAAATGTTAACGGTTGCCGGTAGCGTTGCGATCAATTAACACCGGTAATGTTTTAGCATTGGTGGCTATTGCTAAGCTAGGTTAACGCGAGTTTTACATGAAATATGGATACAAATTCAATTAATTAAGACCAAATGCTTTTCCGGTTTTCGTAACGTTTTTTCTCAAAACTTAGCATTCTTCAAATATTATTTCAGCCTTTAGGTATCAGTTTAACCACTTGAAACGAATTATTATATACCATTATTATTACAGAGGTTGGTTATAAGGAGGCCATTTGGGGTCCAAATTTTGTACCGTTATAAGTTCAAGTCAGTTTTTTTCAAAGTGCAAATAGGTCAAGTGAGTTTTTCAGACCTTTACCTTATAACCAACCCCCGTGTATCTGTGGCACTAAAAATTGCGCACCAAGGTTACGTTTTGTTTATTAACCTTTGCAACCTATTTGAAAAAAGTGTATCTACTAAGTAAGTCCCTGGCAATGGCGAAAATTTAGAGCATCATTTCCTACTGAAATTGTTACAGGGGGTGTTTTGCTTATAAGGTCAGATAATTTAAACTTTCAACCAAGACCGTATAATCAGCACCCTCTGTAGCTAAACCAAACTCATTATTAATAATACTGATCAAACGATAACTATAAATAATTCTACAAATGTTATCTATTGAAATTTTAACCATTTCAATTCGATTGTTAAGATTTCAAAAACTTAGTTGACCGTTGAGTGCAAATTTATTTTTGCCGAATTTTTTGTCGGAGATAGGAAAAGTTTTTCTGGAAAACAAATACAAAATAAAATTTCCAGAAGGTCGATATAGAAATCGATAAAAATGGATTTTTTTCAGATTTTTTTTCCTACCTGGGGCAAATTTTTCAGTTGTAATAAATCGGGATCGCTGCAAAAAAACACATTTACTCACTTTTACCGCTCAATGGAAAAATCACGACTAGCCTCCTCTGAACGACCATTTCTGAACACATGTATAAAGTAAATAAAACGTTAATTCACTAAATTTCGTTACTTTCTGTAGAAATATACGTTCGTGTATACGTTTTTATTAGTGAATATTAAACAATCTTAGCTCACGAAATTGCTTTACTTAAAATAGAATCGGAGTGTAATTATTTTTCTTCAGACAATAATGCGCAACAGCATTATGCATATACCGGATTTGTTACTGATAATTACCGGTACGTCCGTTCTGAGCACCGATCTAAAAATTGTTTAAAGTTCATGCCGCACTTTTCAATTTTATGTGACATAAATTATGTCTTTTAGTTTTACTTTTTGCTCAATAATTTCTATATTTGTGATAAGTAAAGGCTTTCATTTGTACCTAATATGCGCAAAATCTTGAAAAACAATGTTGGACCTCATTTCAAGGTACGCTTATTCTTGAAAAAAAACTGCACAATGTATTAGGTCACACAAGCTTAGGTCAGCCAATGGGTACCATTTTCAAGTTTTACCGCTTTTGAACTTTACACTTTCGTGGGTTTTAACTTCCAGCGTCACATCGTGCAGATCTGTACCCATTGGCCTATTTCACCAAATATCTCCGGGAATCGGGCTCGTATGAAAAATCGCCGATACACGTATTGCACGCATTTTCAACAAACATTTTGCAACAAAAAATCATAATTTTTTTTAACTTAAAATTTTTAGTTAAATTTTTTTTTTTGAAATTTTTGCTCATCATTGGATTCCTTATGCTCGAACCCCTAGAGAAATTATTTCCGCAATTTTACGCCGCTTAAAAAACCATAATGAGATTTCGTGCATATGTGCATGATGTGACCCCTACATGTTACCCGTGTCCCTTTGGAGTTAACTATGTCCTAATCTGACCGGTTATCATGATATATCAATTTAGATGTCGTTTCATTCGCGGTAAATAAATTAGAATAAAGCTACGCGATAAAAAGACTTCTGATTGGTTGTTTCATTAGTGGCGCGTGCCCTAATTGTGTGATTTGGAATTAGTCAGACGCGTCCTTAAGAGTAAACAACGTAGTAATGTCTTCTCAGACAACATTGCAAAAAGCCATTGAGATTGTTACTCGAGCCACCGAGGAAGATAAAAACGAAAACTACGAGCAAGCTTTTCAGGTAGAAAACTCAAAATAAGATTTTTTTTTTCGCCAAAAAGATGTTGTTTTTGTGGCAAATCTATACTGTATAAATAATTTATATTAGATCGGATATTTTATTGTGCATCATTTGAAATTAAAAAAATATTTCCCGATTTGTGTTATGAAACTTAAGATTCCGGAATATGACTATAGTCCTTTAAAGGACGTTTTTTATTCCCAAAAATGGCGCCCCTGATCGGGCTCATACAGTCCTTACTCATTTATAGGACGTTTTCGGTTCTTGAAAATAGCGTCCATAAAAGGGGCATCGTCACAAAAAGGTCCAGTTTGGCCGAAAAAGCGTCTGAAAAAGGAGCAATCATGAATGAGTAAGGACTGAAGAACCCTTAAGTGGCCATTTCTGAACTTTCGTATGTTATTTTTATGACTAGAATTTTTATACCGAGAATGTGATAAATCTTTATTTTCAATTTGATTATTTTTATCCATCTATTTTCTACAATACGTCTTGAGACAGTTTTCGGGAAAACTGTACTTAATAAGAGAACATTTCTATAAGGGGCTTAAAGTCAATTTAAAGGTGGTTTTTAAAAAAATAGCCCATACTTTGAGGCCCACCTGTATCTTATTAAACCGGCTTCACATTTTTTTGGCAATCCATATGCTGTATATCAACATTAGAAAAATAATATTTTTTTCAATTTTATGTTACGATTTTTTCTTTCTTTACTTTCCTTGGGTGTGATTTTTTTTTGTTCTCGGTGCCAAAAAATTACACATTAAAGAAATGATAAAAATAACAAACTAAAAAAAAAAATCTGGATAGTGTACATTTGGATAATATTTGATGATTACTTAATATGGGCCGAGTGTAGTTTTGAACTAAGTTGATTCGTCGAAATTTACTTTGGAAACAGAATACAAAAATAAACCATTAGTTTTTGGCATATTTATCACTTGATTAAGAATTTCTTCCCTAATTAACAATTCCGTTAAAAAAATAATACCGAAGAGCAAACAAAGAACCAAACTGTTAGAATTGAGAAAATATATTTATAAACCATATGGTCGACAGGGTGGTGGTTTTTAGGTCTGACATTTTGACCGCTGCAAGGTAAAGTCCCTTTTATCACCATAAATCATGTCTTTTTGGTCTTATTGTTGGCCGTTGTTATTTCAGGGGCGAAATTACAGGTTTCGAAATGTTTACCGCTATTTTTATGCATTAAGGTCAAGTAAGTTTTTAGCTTGACCTTGTAACCACACCCCGTATATTCTTAAAAAAAGCCTTTTTTTTGTTGACAATACCTTTAAAATATCAATCATTTATTTCGGGTTGAAATTATTTAAATAAAATACAGGGGGTCTGGTTATAAGGTCACAAGGTGTGACCGTTATAAGGTCAAGTCATCTTTTTTGCACTAAGGTCAAGTCATTTTCATGATAAATCATGTCTTTTTTCACTTTTTTTGGTTGTAAATTTAGAACTCGACATATACGTTTAGAACGACACGGGTAAAACACGGGTAATAAATTTCTATAGAAATCATATCATTTTGGACTTTTTTTTGCACTAAGGTCAAGTCATTTTTTTGGAGTGCATTAAGGTCAAGTCATTTTTTTGGCCTTGACCTTATAATTAGACCCCTCTGTAAATATTTTCTTTTTAGTTGTATCAAAACGGCGTCGAATATTTTCTGCATGCGCTTAAATATGAAGCCCAATCAGATCGTGCGAAACAAACCATTCGTGAAAAATGTCAACAGGTACACTGACTTTATTAATTTCAATGTTATTATGACACGGGTCGAATTGATTTTCAATTGAAAGTTACTAATTGAAACTTAGTGTAAATATTAATTTGATAAAAAATTTAATACTCATTCATTGGAATTATTATTTTTTATTTTATTCAAAAACGTTGGAGTAAATTCTTTTTTATATTTTTTAAAAGTATGACTATTCAAATGGTTGTGGCTTGAACATACATTTTTTCTATGCCTTTTTATGTTTTTTTGGAACAATCCAGTTTTTAACCACCATTACGGCTGTTTTCGATTTTTGAAAATATAATTTCGCCTTTTTTGGACGAAAACTACTTTCTTGTAAAAGCGGCTCTTATGGGATTGGGGCTGTATTATGTCATTATGTTACTGTTATATAATCATGAATCATTTTTAATTCAAAACGTGAATATCTAGTACCTTGAACGTGCTGAAAAGCTAAAAGCGCACGTGAGGGGAGAAAAGACAAAAACCGAAAAGAAACCGGTGAAAGATGGCGGTAAAGAGGAAACGGACGATGACAAAGAAAATAATAAATTCAAAGATCAGCTTGCGGGCGCTATTGTGGTCGAAACGCCAAACGTAAAATGGAGTGACGTCGCCGGACTTGAACAGGCAAAGGAAGCACTCAAAGAAGCCGTCATTTTACCAATCAAATTTCCTCATTTATTCCAGGTACAATAATTTTAATTAATGGGAGATTTTTTCCTTAAAGGCCTTATAACCAACTACCCACTCTGAAATTAAAATCTTAATGTATTAATCTATTTAATCTAGGGCAAGAGAAAACCGTGGCGCGGTATTTTATTATATGGACCACCTGGAACCGGTAAATCATATTTGGCGAAAGCGGTTGCTACCGAAGCGGACAATTCTACCTTTCTTTCAATTTCATCCTCAGATCTCGTCTCCAAATGGCTTGGCGAATCCGAAAAACTCGTCAAAAACTTATTCCAAATGGCGCGTGAAAATAAACCAAGGTGAATACCAGTTTATGTGAAATTCTTTTCATCAAGACAATTGCTGAAAGGAAACTTTCAAAATTATTTTTCTGGCAAAAATTTATTTAAATTATAAGTATAAAAAGAGATCATTGAAGTTTCAGTTTTTTCAACATAAATGATGTTCAACATAGACTATGTTATATAGTTATCAAATGAGTATTTTTTAGCATTATCTTCATTGACGAGATCGACTCCCTCGTTTCATCCCGTAGTGACAACGAATCCGAAGCCTCAAAACGCATAAAAACCGAGTTTTTAGTTCAAATGCAGGGTGTCGGCGTCGATAATGATGGCGTTTTAGGTGAGTACTTTTTCTTAGAAGATAGAAATCATGCCTTCTTGAATTTTGGATGAGAAACTTAGAATACAGTTGCAACATAGCCAGAGATACAATTGTGAATGCGTGCTTGGTTATAACTTATAAGATCAGCCTTTTCACGGCTATAAGGCCAAGTCTGTTTTTTCAAGATGAATCATGTCTTTTTTTTCCGGTCATGTCTTTTTCCACTCTTAATTTCCACT
>SCLG01000247.1:200956-218080 GCA_004367875.1 Oikopleura albicans
TAAGGTCAAGTTAGTTTAAAAAATCAATTTAGGGCCAAGTCAGTTTTTCAGATCTAAAACACCGGATGCGCAGTTATCGGGCGGTTTTGCCCGCTTGTGCTGTTATCGGGCGGGTCTGTCATTGGCTAATGACATTTTAGTATTGCGCAATTCACCGCTCGTGCTTTATCGGGCGGTTTATTGTGCATCTTTCTCCCCTATTCCGCCTACGCCCGATAACTGCACACCCGGTGTATTCAACAATGCCTTTATCAATTTGAGCTTTTAGTTTTGGGTGCAACAAATATTCCATGGGTATTGGATTCTGCGATTCGTCGACGTTTCGAACGTCGTATTTACATTCCACTACCTGAAGCCCCAGCTCGACAAACGCTCTTCAAACTTCATATGGGCGACACGCAATCTAAACTGGTCGACCGCGATTTTCATGAGCTCGGACAAATGACCGAAAGGTATTCTGGCGCGGATATTGGCATTGCCTGTCGAGATGCTCTAATGGAACCCGTCAGAAAAGTACAACAGGCCACTCACTTTGTTCGCACTCGGGGCCCTTCCCCTACTGACCCCGAGAAAATCATGGACGACCTTCTAACGCCTTGCAGGTTTGCATTTATTTTGCTTGTTATAGGTCGTTTTTTACGGAACCCTAATTTTAACCGAATGTGTATCGAATACAAATGTAGATGTGGGGTTAGGCGAAAAATATATTTGGCTGATTTTTAAGTGGTCTTAAATTTGCGAACACTTCCAGTAAACTACACTTGACTTTTTAAAGGCATTAAGGTCATTTGACCTTAATTTATTAGTTTTTTTTAACTATATTATATATATATATTTGTACTCATGCATTTAATATTATCCCAAAAATGACGTTTAAAAAAAATTAGTCCGGCGACGAGAGGTGCCCAAGAAATGGGTTGGATGGACGTCCCGGGCGACAAACTCCTCGAGCCAATGGTCGACATGAAAGACATGAGAAAAGCACTTAGTCACACCCGACCAGCTGGTATGTTTTTTTTCTGAATTCATGCTTCATTGCATTGTACCATATTTTAGCATAAAATAAAGGTGAAATTGTTCACTCGAATGGAAAACGTGTTTTTAGGCGTGATATCATCTTTTTGATATATTAAGTTTTTTTTTTTGAAGTTATAGAGAGGTGATTATCTAAGAATTATAGGCTATAATTTATAGCTTATAATTAATACTAGTAAGACTTATCTTTTCAAATACTTTCAGCACGCAAAGGTTTATTGTTAAATTCTAAGCGAGTTGAGTAAATTATATTTGATGAATTGGAAGACAAAACAATCTCGTGAAGCGGGCCCAATAATTAATCATTGGCCAGTTCTGGGAGAAACCCGAAATCCCCTCAAGGCCATTCCGAGTCGGAATTTCCGACAGTTGAATAGGGGTCTAAATTTTATTTTTTACTTTTGTGCTCAATAAGCACGTGTTAACTCGGTATTTTACCGGAAATTGGATGTTATATGGCTATAAATATTTTCGATAGGTGTAAATACACAAACGCAAAACCAAATATCTTTATTAATAATATTTATAAGAGTTATTATGGGAAATAGGGAAAATAGGCAATGAAGCAATTTTAGTATGGCAAAATTCATCTTCTAATTTACCATTTTAGTGAACGATGATGACCTTGGGAAGCTACAAGAATTCACTGATAATTTTGGCATGGAAGGATAACAAAGTTTAATATTTCATTTTTTTTCTCTTAAAGTTCAAAAAAGACCGCATTATTCATTCTTGTAAAGATGCTGATTCAAGTTATTATTTTCCATATGCCGGATAGGTACTTCCTCATTGTAGCATGTTGAACAAAACTCAAATTTCGAAACCGGTGAAAATTTAGGGTATTAGGCAAATTTTGCAGGTTGGTTCATTTTTTATTTTGGGAAAACGCAAGTACCCATAATACTGGTACTTAGATCACAGGTGCCTCTCCATCCTATCATGGTATATTTTAACCAATCACTCTTGTGAAAACAGCAGCCGTATAATTCCCTAATTATTAGCCTTTTGTAGTCTATTTTAGATTTTGATTTTCCCTAAAAAGAACAATACTCCAGCTGTTTGGTTAACGTATCGCCACTTAACATTTTTTTTCGCCGGCCCGACTTAACCGCCCAACTGGTGTATATAGATTAAACGGAGCGGGCAACGCTAAATCATTCCAGAAAAGGGGCTGAAATTGTCCTATTTGAAAGCAATACGATGAGTCGTGCCAAAAATTATCACGCAATTTTTGATTTATTCGTGTACATTAATCCCAATAGGGACACTTTCCGCGAAGATGTCTCTAAAACGTCCAAAAATAACACATTAGGACAAACCACCGAATAATAAACTATCATTCGCGTTGAAAAGCGTCCTTATTGGCAGTAAGGGTTGTACTAAAAAATGGACTTCCGGTAGAAGCTAATAAAACACACAATTTTTTGGTTCTTTACTGTTAACTCATTTTTGGTGTTTTGAATATTCAAGTAAAACTTATGTAGTTTGCGCAATCTTTGAACCAATATTTTTGTAAATTAAATTGATACATGTAAACTGAATTGAACTCAATTGGAATGTACTTTTAATTTGACTAATTTTATCTTATCTGAATATTTATTGCTTTTAAATAGTATTTTGGTCCTGCCACGGTCAAAACTAGAATTGGGAAAAACTAAGAAAAAAGAAGGAGACCTTAAATAAAACCGTTTTTCTCTAATCCTCACCGTATTTCTTGCATAAAAATGATACATTACAGTCGCTGTAATGATTACACGTATACAGTACAATTTTTTCGTAGACGTACATACAGTCTAAATTGATCATTTAATTGGTGCGTTTTTTGACCAATCAAATTTGAGTACTCATATGCTCTCTGGCGCCGTGCCGTACATGGCTTTTTCTGATTTATTTCATAAGCTTACTATACTAGTCTGTACGAGAAATAGGACGCAGAGCGCAAGAAAACCGGTTTTATACATTTATAAATTTAGATTTGTTTTCCATTTTTACTGTTTCTCCCAATTCCCGTAGTGCCCTGCCATGTAACTATCAATTGTCCAGCGCGTTTATGTGTGTAAACTCATACTCTTTTTTTGTCTTTTGGTTTTTACGGACTCTTTATTTATGGAAATCGGGGAAAAACACCGCATAGAGATTTTTTGCAAGGCGACCCTACATTCGTGAAATTTCCCAATTTCGATGTACTTTTTTGTTTTCCTTGTATCTGGTTGTCCCATAACTAACCGATGTTGATCTTCACCAAAATGCTTACAACAATATTTTGTTCACTTCATGACCGTTACTATTATTTTAACTTTTTTATGTTAAATTTGCAAGGCTTTAATAATGTATACGGAATGTGAAAATAATTGAAGATCGTTCAAAATATCTTCATTATAAGTGTGGTTATAAGGGCCAGATTTTAGGGATCTACTTAGCGTCCTATTGAAAGGCTAATTTTTCTACGAAAAATCAACAATTATTGAAAGGCTGGTTTTTCATAAAATCATAATAGTTGCGTTAAGCGTCCCTCACCACAAAGATTTAACGCGAGTTTCAGCTTGAGTATTCTCTAGAATTAAATTCTCGGATAAATAACTTTTCGTGGTTTCTTTTATCTGAGGGGCGCCTCAGATAGGCAAATTTTGCCCTTTCACATACCCATATATTACCAACTGTATTTGTAAATGTCCTCGTAGCAACTTTATAATATAATTGTCAAGTGAATACCCAATGTGGCCCTTATAACTTGATTGAAGCAGTTTTTATGTTTTTTTNTTTTTTTAATTTAGAGGTGGGTTGTATCTTGGAGGCCATTCGATGCTTCAGCTGATACGGCGGCTGGCTGGTGGCGAAAACCCTCCGGCTGGACCCGCCGCTGTAAAGCTCGAGGCCCAACATCACCATGGACTCATCAATTTTGGCAACACATGCTACTGTAATTCAGTTATACAGGTATATACTTGTTATTACTATTATTGAGCGTTGTTCAACTTTAAGCGGCACCAGTTAATCTGGGCGAAATGGGGTAAATTTCAATTTGCGGAAATTGGATTTACGATGGACCGTTGTCGGAGCCTCTGACTCAGAGGACATTTGTTAATTTAACGAATTTTTTAAAATGATTCGGAATGAAATTTTGTCTACTTTTGTTTGTACCCCCTGTAATTTTTCATTTTTAGGCCCTGTATTTTTGTGAGCCATTTCGTGAGCGCGTGTTAGAGTATCGTAAAGCGTCGCGTAAAACGGACGGTACGCTCTTGTCATGTCTGGCTGATCTTTTCCACCAGTTGTCGGTGAAGCGTCGCAAGTCCCCGGTAAAACCGACGAAATTTGTAAATATGCTCAAAAAGGAAAACGAAGCCTTTGACAATGTACTTCAACACGACGCCCAAGAATTCCTGAACTTTTTACTGAACCACATTGGCGATACGCTAAAAGAAGAAATCAACAAACAGGAGGATAATTCCGTTTCTGAGAGCTCCAGTTGTGATCACCATGAAACATGGGTTCATGAGTTATTCCAGGTAACCATTTTTTAGACCCGCAAAAGATACCTACAGGCGGGGCTGGTTATAAGGTCAGCCATTTGGACCGTTAGTCAGTTTTTTGCACTAAGGTCAAGTCAGTTTTTTTAAGAAGCATGCCTTTCGGGAAAAAAAACTTTAAAATGATGTCTTTTTACGCTTTTTTGGGATGGAGGCCTCGAGAGGAGACCTTGACCTTATAACCAAACCCGCTGTAATAAAAGATGCTCACGGGAATCAATGTTAAAAATCAGTGACTATAAATTGAAGCAATAATATTGTTTTTCGAAAAAATGGACCCTTATATGAGGGGGCCTTATTTGCCGACCCCTTTTAAACATCAATAACTCGGGCAGTCTAGTAAAGAATTTTTCGTTAAAATTTATTTAGGGAGTCATGACGAATGTTACTCGGTGCCTGAGTTGTGAATCAGTTTCGGCAAAAGATGAACGGTTCTTGGATTTATCAGTCGACATTGAACCCAATTCTTCCATTAATCACTGCCTCAAGGGTTTTAGCGCGACAGGTAATCATTTTCGGCGGTATTTGGTTTTTTCTTTAGATTAAATTTATGTCATTTAGAAACGTTAAAAGGTGAACATAAGTATTATTGCGAGGTCTGCTGTTCGAAACAAGAAGCTCACAAGTCTCTAGAGATTCGAAGTTTCCCACGGATTCTCGCTCTCCATCTCAAACGATTTCGCTTCGAGGATGGTGCTAGAAATCATATGACCAAATTAAGTTATAGGTAGGGCAAAAATTCTTTTTTTTTCCAGAAATAAACTTTTTAGTTTGGTTCTAATAAAACTAAACATGTATGTAAATGACCACGGCGCTTCTGATTTTGGTACTTAGAATGGCCAAAAACCAACCGGTTAGAAGAAAACCATCAAAAAACACAAAAATGTTGGGTTTTTGGGTCTGTATCAAAGTTTTATCGTGGTTGTGAAACAAAGTTTCGAGAAAAATTATTTGAAAAAGTTTTCGTCAAAAAAAAAGAAATCCACAATTGATAATTTTTCTAAAGAAAAACTTGAAGTCAATTTTTAGACTTTAGTCAAAAATAACAACTACAGGGGGGGTTGGTTATACAAACCAAGGTCAAACATTTGCGCCGTTTTAAGGTCAAGTCAGTATTTTTGCACTAAGGTCAAGTCAGTTTTTTTAGTAGCATGTTTTTTGGGGAAAAATCTTTAAAATCATGTCTTTTTACGTTTTTTTGGATGAAGACCCCCTCCCTCAGTTTTTCAAAGCGCATAAAGGTCAAGTCAGTTTTTTAGACCTTGACCTTGACCTTATAACTAACCCCTTGTATGAAACATTTTACAAAAGTTGTTAAAAGTAATTTTTAATTTTAGAGTGGTTTTTTCACGACAGTTACGCATTCCTTCTTCAAAATTTTCCAAAGGTGGGGAATCGACAATTCTTTATGAACTGAACGCTGTAGTTGTACATTGTGGCAAAGAAATTAATCGCGGACACTACATTACGTTGGTGCGCGCGCATCCTCACCACGACCATTGGTTATGTTTTGATGATGAGGAAGGTATGTACTTTTAACGTAACAAATCGACAGTCTCTGGCTCGGTTCTGCTAGTTGTCCAAAATTTTTTGGCTAAATGTTTTTTTTTAATATTCTAGCCAGATTTCTAACTATGGCCGTTCTATAACTACAGCACCGCTGTTTTAGGGAGAATACGTTTTCTCCAAGAACATGTCCTCAAAATAACTTATCTCCGAATAACATATTCTTCAAATAACTTTTTCTTCGAAACAAAAACCCAGTTCAACACACAGCTAAACACAATTGTTTATAAAATTATTTTGAGGTGGCATTTATATACAGTGCTCCCTCCCTCAAGTGCCGCCTATCCCTTTAGTGCCGCGTTTTTTCAATTTGAATAACCATCCCCTAAGCGCCGCGTTTTTTACCGTACGCCGGTGCTGAAATTGACGTGCTTGTTTTACCAATACCTATTAAAATTTCCTAATCTTTTTTTAGCGTCTATCGTAATTTTCTTATTTCTAGTCGAATTTTTGGCCATAGCCGATTTGGAAACGTTCTTTGGGCTTACTGAAAATGCGGTTGGTCGAGGGAATACCGAATCCGGATATCTCCTTTTCTACGAAAGGGTCAATGAAGAGCAACGGCTTCAAAAAATGAGTAATACAAATGAGCCAAAGGCCAAAGATAGTAAAAAACACCGACTTTAAGTGTTCTTTAAACATAAAACAAACAAAAACATTATTATTTTCCTCCTTTTTTCTTGAAATCAAAAAAAAAAAAGATTTTTTCTTATTTCATGTTTTCCGCGTTTTGCAAAAAAAAAACTGAGGTTTGCGTCCTTATTGCTTTTAACCCCTAAAAATTGTCGCAGTATCTTGTAATCGGTTACAAAAATAAGTTTTTATGAAAATTTCTTTCGTGCTTCAGTTATACAGGTATTTAGCTCAAAGCTATACATATATATGTAGTAATTTTTATTTATTTTTAAAATTTTATAACACAATAAAAACGACGATAATAGCCGCGGAAATTTTTTCTGAATTATTTTTTCGCGGTTTGTCAAAAGTCGTCCTACAGAGTTATAACTTATAAGGCTCTTAATTTTTAAAGTTTGAAATAAACCATTTTTGTCCCGATGATTCGATAGATAGGTACACCACGTGCGCATTTAAGTGTTATATTTCAATAAAACGTTAACTTGCATGTTAATACCTGGGATAAATATTTTTCCCACACGGTTCGTAAGATTTTTGAATTTTTTTTTTGTTCACAAGAATCACAATTATAATAATTTGGGTTCGTTTAGGCTAAGAAAAAAAGTGAGAACTGGAAAAATAAACTGTTAACTTAAGAAATGATAACTTAAGTGCGCACGTTGTTTTTATAGAAGTTTTGTTAAGTATTTCTACTTTTGCCGAAAGTTGAAATAATAAAAAAAAATCTGTATAATTTTCGGGTGGAGGATATTGTCAAATCAGGATTGTTGTTACCGTATCAAATTATGTAAACACCGGTTCAATTGTACGAAAGCAAAAATTGGATAAAAAATTTCCATTTAAATATATTTTTCAAAAAACTGTTTTTTTCAAATTAAACCAGTGCCAAGCATTTTTTTTTTCTCGGTTACTGTATTTTACTGTTACGCTGAAACTGTTTATTGGTAACTTAAATCCTCTTATTCACCAAAAACATAAAATGTATTTCTAGTTATAAATTAATTTATCAGTAAATTCTATATTTAGTAAAATTTCCTCAAATTAATCGCTTGATTAAATTGGTTTGATTTTATCACCGGATAAATGTGTGTTTATTTTTTGCAAGTTACCAGGTGATCGTGGTAACTTTTCGTGGTTTTTAAATAAAACATTTTAATGGAAATGGCAAATTTCAAATAGAAAGTGGCGCTGTTGAAAATGCCACTAAAATTGTTGGACAGGAAGCAGCGTTTTTGAAAGTGACCTTTTTCAATGAGGAAGTTGAACTTTTGAAAGTGACACTTTTTTCAGACAGAACGTGCCCTTTTTGAAAGTGACACTTATTGGTTTGCATAAGGCCGTCCATGTTTAAGTTAATAGGATTTTTCTCAATCACTGTTTACCCCCACCTTAAGAAAGTGTTAACATAACGGACTCGTCCAGTGGCTTTGTTTATCTTTCACATGGTGACCAATTAAGTTAACAAGATTCGGACCAAAAAGCTACAGCTTAAACTTGACATCAAGTTTACATCATATTTAAGCAAAAGTTTTTTTTTCAAATGATTGCCATAAAAGTGTTAACGTACGAGTCCACCGTTTAAATAACTGAACAACTGGAGATCATCGAAGTGCTTTGGTAAAATCAGGCATATTTTGAAAATAAAATGTGTATTTTTGAAATTTTCCTGCTGACGCCAACTGTGCACAGAAGTTAACGGTGGACCACAGAAGTTTTTTTTTTGATATAATAAGTGCAGGCCCGATACTTATAGCTTATACCAATAATCGTTAACCTATTAGTGATTTCCTCTAAGTTAAAGTTTTAGTTTGAGCCCATATTTTGGGCTCATAAATAGAACTGATGTCTACAAGGAAAATAACAAAAAAATGAAAATTTCAAGAAATAAATTCTACTTCCACTTTCAAATTATGATGACCCAATTTTTTAACAATCTTATTTAGAAGAAATGACCCAGCAAACGCTTTCTTCATTTTTATGAGTAAAAAGTTTCTGCCAAGCAAATGAACTGATGTTTAGGCTTTCTATTAAGCGATTTTAGATTTTTGGATTTTAGCTGATTAGCCTATCTAGTAGATATCTAAATTATACAAAAAATAGTTCAAGAGTTTGCCTGGAGTATTTTTATTTATTTTATAAACTTCTGTTATTTAGGAAAATTCGAACTTTTATACAGGGGGGTTGATTATAAGGTCAGCCATTTGTGCCGTTATAAGGTCAAGTAAGTTTTTTTGCACTAAAGTAAAGTCAGTTTTTTCAAGATAAATCATGTCTTTTTTCAATTTTTTTTTGAGTTTAAATTTAGAACTCGACATATACGTTTAGAACGACAGGGATAAACACGGGTAATAAATTTTTTCATAAAAAGCACTTTTACACTTTTTTTTTCTAAAAAATAGTGTCTTTTAAACATTTTTCTAGAGTGAAGACCATATTTTTTTGGGGAAAATCAAATGTTGAACAAAATTTCCGGTTTTTTCCCAGCACCAAGGTCTTATTATGGAGAAACATTTTCGGTTGGTTAGAAGGTCAAGTCAGTTTTTTAGACCTTGACCTTATAACCAACCCCCCCTGTAATTAATTTTTTTGACATAATTTTAATTTTGCGCTGATTAAATTTTATCAGGATATTTCGAGAAAAAATGCGTCTTAATACTTGAAAAAATACGCAAATATTATTTTTGAACATAGTTGTGTTGAAACGAAACATTTAGATTATTCGTAATCTGCTTGGCAAACCATGGGAAAAAAACTATTTCTGCGCTTATTATTATTATTTTTATTATTCCAAAAATCCCCATTTAACCGATTTACTCGAAAGAAAAAAAAACACAACATTAAATTTTGAACAATGAATCAGCACCTTGAACCGCGGTTAAGCGTGATTTACTCTGTATATATCGTATTTATATAAAGAAAAAAAATGCAAAAAAAGTTCAACTGTTATTTTTGGACTCTACAAAAATTAACTTCAACAAAAACGCTTATTAAATATGACTGAATTAAACAAAGTATTTCAAACAAAAAATTTCCTTTGTGAGTCACTGATATATAAATATTATAAAACCCAAACAAGGAATTTATTATGCATTTGAAAAAAGAATCACACAGCATTAAAAACAGAAAAAATATTCATGAAAATGTGATTTAATTTTGACACAATTTTAGACATGAATTTGGAATTGCTCGAATCTTACGGGCAGAATTATCCTGAAGAGCATGATGGGAAAAAGTGACATATGAAAAATATTTGAATTTTAGCCCCTAATAGTCCCCTCGTTTATGTCGCAAAAATTTATCACACTCTTAAAAAATCAGACTATTTAGTAGGGTTACCCAAAAATTGTGGTACCTATTGCCAATAGGCTATTGGTACCTAAAAAAATAATCGCAGAAATATTACAGGTGGGGTTGGTTATACGGTCAGCCATTTGTGCCGTTATAAGGTCAAGTCAGGTTTATCAGGCATTAAGGTCAAGTCAGTTTTTCAGGCATTAAGGTCAAGTCAGTTTTTTTTGGACTCGCATGCTTTTTGGGAAAAAAACTTCAAAATCATGTCTTTTCACGTTTTTTTTTAAATGAAGATCATATACCGTATATAAAATAATAACTTTTCGGACTTTTCGAAGTCGAATAGAAAAAAAAACTCATTTTTCAGAAAACCTTGTTGGTTTTCAAAAAGGCCCATTTTGACCAACTTACCCCTCAATTTGAGAATCTCAAATGTATCATAATTTTTTACACATTTTTTTCATATAAAACAAAGAAATCTGGACTCATCGTCAGTTGCGTTGACGTGCGCTTTTAACCGGCGTGGTACGTTATTGGCAGTAGGATGCAATGATGGGCGCATTGCAATATGGGACTTTTTAACCCGTGGCATCGCCAAGACAATTAGTGCCCATGCGCACACAGTATGCTCCCTGGGCTGGAATCGAAAAGGTTACAAACTAGTCTCGGCATCGACCGACAATCAAGTCTGTGTTTGGAATGTTTTAACCGGCGAGTGTGAAATTTCTTTTCGCTTTCCGGGCGCTATTATTGCTGTACAATTTAACCCGCGCAATGATGAGAATATCCTGGTCTGCCCCTTAAAAGCAGCGCCTCTTGTTGTTGATATGCGTTTTTAAATTGTTTATTTTACTTTTTGNGATAAAGGGTAATCGGGCGAAAGTTTTCGACCGATTAACCTTTCGCCTCTTTACACGTTAAACTTAAAACACTTTCGCATAATAGTTCTTTATACCAATTTTACTTTCTTCTTTACCTACTTTATGCTAAAAACACTTTCGCCTGTCGCCCGATTACCCTTTTTTCACAATCATCTTTATCCTGTGTGAATTTATACCAAAAACCCCTTCGCCAAAAATAACAACAGACCGATTCAGACGGTGCCGTTTTAGTACATAATCCAAAAGCGGTTTCAGGAAGATGAGAAAATTTTTTAAATTAGTGTATAATTCTCAAAAAATATATAAAAGCTTACATTCAATTGACTTAACAGCTCTTTTTATATTCATGGAAAATTCAATATAGTGCTTAGCTTCAATTTACTTTACATTGTATATACATGTATCTGCTTGTACTAACACGAGTTTAACGTTAACACTTTTCTTCATACATAATTTATTTTAGTGTTTTTATTTCGTGGTGAAACTCACAGTGGTTAATTATAATACGCAGCCGTTTTGGACAATTTTCTATTTGCACTTTTGCACTTTGCACAAAAATATTTGTTTCGTTCAATTCTAAGTATTTGTTATAGACTATAACTTACATAGTCTATAACTTGTATAGTCTATAACTTTTAGATACATTTACATAGTACTATAACTTGTATAGTCTATAACTTTTAGATGTACAATTACACCAGATGATTCTTTATACCTATCAGTTAGAGGGTTTATTAAAACTTCCCCTTTGAAGAAAATAAACTTTCGTCAATTCTGCTTATGACTGGCTTGTTATAGGCCTAAAATTCGTTTAATGGCTAAGTTGACTTGTGGACTCTTATTATTTTGTAGTAATGAATTACGTTTTTCACCTATGGCCTACCCAGTGATGGGAACAATCGCCACGCCATATGTAACAAAATTCAATTACTAGATCTAGAAATTTTCCGCATATTGGTTTTTCCGGGCAGTCTTTCATTGGCATAAAACTTATAACAATTAGGTATTGCACGAATTCCGGATCGCGCGTTTATACGGCAAACTTTCTAGTATATTTTCAAGCTATAATACCGGAATTTCACTCACGCTTCGAGGTTTATTTGGTCCGATTTTGAACGCGGAAGTGGCCGGATAAACCCGATGGGTGTATAACAAATCTTAAGCACGTACCAGACACAACTTATTTACCCGTATGTCACATACGGTATGTGGTGGGAAAAGTGTGGCTAGGGGTTAAACACCAAAAATAAAAATAAAAAACACTGAACATTGTTTCAAAACCAAGCTAGAATTAATATTGACAAGTTATGCCGTGGTGAATTTTTCATGACCAGGGCCAACTTGGACTGACACGTGCGTATAATGATGTATTAACTAGAATTATAAACTCGTTCTAACAAAAAAAAATATTGAGTTCAGAAAGAAATTCAGACTGTCTAGATTTTAAATCGAATTAAAGGCGCACAATCTTCAAAATGTGTCAAAACTAAAGAATCTAAAGTTAAAACGAGGGTAAATCGGTGGTTTTATTTGTCAAAAAGGAACATCAACATTTGTTAATCAAGTGCACCTAAGTTGTCATATTGATGTGCTCAATAGAAATTACATTATAAAACTCCACACAAGAGCGTAAAATCATGAAAATCGCAAAAACTTTAACTGATTTATATTTTGATTTTTAAACACACATGACGTGGAGCTTATTAACTCATACGACCGACAGTTTTTTTATCGATAGGACTTCTCCCAAATTGTCCATTGGGTTTGTGTATTCGGTTAATAGCTCTAGTGGAGCTAATACAGGAGAGTCAAAAAACTAGAATTTTGACGGTTTTTGTGGTTTAATTCCTAACCGGTACAATTTGGAGACTTCTAAATGCTACCATCGGCTCCGCAAGGGTCGATTACCTCTAAAAGTAATCTTAATCGGTAAATTAAAGCAAATTCAAACTCGGGTGAAAATCCCAGCCCGCGACCCTACCTATGTCATTCTTTTTTCAAGAATAGAAACTAGAAAACTGGGCTGACCTTTCAAACAGAAGTCTTATATTTGGGCCGCAACAGTTCATATAAATTGGGAACGAACGTGTTGAAATTTCTGACAAGTAACCCAGCAATATACTATGGTCTAATGCCGCCAAAGGCTTAGGGGAAATTATGGAAATTTTATCAAATGATTTTGACACCATAAGTAGCATAGTGGGAACCAAAAATTGCGTAATTTCATTCTATATTTCTTCTTAATAACTTTCGGAAAAAATGTCAACTGGGAAAACACAAAAGGAAACTGTCCTTCGTTTTCTACATAATGTGACAAAGTGTAATTAATCGCGGTGAGTTTTCCGAAAATCGTGTAAAATGAGGTCTATGTGTTGCAGTTATCGCCCATAACATGCGGGTCATCTGGTCCTACAATAGCATTTGTTACAAATTATTTTTTTAGCTGTTCGGTGTGATTATTACATTAACCTGAAACTGTGCAGCGATCAGGATTCCCGAAGCGGCGTGGCAAAGGACTCGATTGGGAAGGCGAATGGGCTATTTATGGTCAACAATATTCAAGTGGCCAATACAAAACAAAACCGTGACCTTGGCTTGATTTACTGCACGCCAGACCATTGCAAGTGGCAAATAAAGACATGGGGGCATTCGAGGCTTAATTTGAAAATATCGTATACACAGCGCTTTTACCATAACATATTAGACTGTTTTTTTCTAAATTTAGAAACGTCTGTTTTTTCATAATTAAGTCAGCGATCATGTCAGAGTTACTACATTCATAATTTAATGAAATTTAGCGTGCCTTTTTTATTGAAAAGAAAATTTTTGAATTACCAACACATTTTTAATAAAATCGCGCCCAACGCTTCCAACACTGGGTAGTCTAACACAAAAATAACAAATTGTTATATTTACTTTATGTGAAATTGCTTTTACAGTAATACTTTAATTCACGAAAAAAGTTTTGTTATTTAATGGAATTTCATTAAATGAAAATACTACTATGTATATTAAAAAAAAATTTACGGAGAAAACTACGATTTCGAAAAAAGTTTGTGTCTAAAATGAATCAAATCAGTTCATTATTTTGTTTGGAAAAAAAATTTGGCAAAATCGAAATGGATTTCTTAAAAAAATTCCAGTACTCCCAATTTGGGAAACATATGCTTTTATATAAATGTTTTATAAAAAAACATTTCATACATACTTTTTAATACAAAAGATTTGATATACACCACCTGCGCCATTATGTTACCACAATAAAAGCGAAAAAACTGGTTACATAACGGAATTTTGATACAATAATGGGTGAGGGCGTAGGCGGAAAAGTTGAAAACAAAAATTATTTTTGGTAATTTAGGTATATTAACTAGATCATTAATACTGGTTTAGAGTTCATTTTTGAGACCAACATATATTTAATTTATTTAAATTAAAAAAATATTTGATTTTGATCATAAATTTTGCTGTTGTTTTAACACTTTAATTGAGAAAAGCTTAAAGCATGTTGAAAAAAATCAATTAAAAAATTACGGGTTGCAATATTTTTTAACAAATTACGAATTTTTCTCTATCCTGTAACATTCTGATAGACTTTCATATAGGAGTAGGTTTTTGATTGACTCAGAAAGATTTGGGGTTAAAACATGCGTCTATACCCAAGTAAACGTTTTTATCATAACATTTTAGATCTCAATTGCTATGCTTACTGTCAAAACGGTACAATTTAGTATAATTGAATATCAAAATTAATTCAATCGCCGAAATAGAAAAAAAAACAACACAAGTGATATTTCGTAAATGAAAATTAAATAATGCCGTTTATGATATAACCCACGTCTGCCAAAATAGTTTTTTGGCCCTTGAGGTGATACAATATTGTTAACTTTTTTGAGACAGATTATCCTCGGGGTACCAAATATTACCAAAAATTAAACAAAAAAAACTTCGGCATCTCAAAGCTAACGGTTCTGATAATAAATNTGTTTCAGGATTTTCCTAAATTCGCAGGTTTTTAGCCCTAAATTCCAGTTAGAAAAATTTTCCTTGCCACAGGGACTTGCTGAAAGTCTTCCTGAGATGACTTTGGAGACATCTGGCTAAATTTATTTTGGTCTAGCTGGATTCAGCATGTTTGAATACCTCATAAAACACTATTTACGAATAATTTTATACTCTAAAACAGTCACAAAGGGGTTGTGTGACGATCGTCACACATGTGACCCCTACGGGTTATGAGAACATCTGTGACCCTTGGGAGTTAACGTGCATGTGTTATCATTACCACGTAACATAAATTATTTATTATTCACAAAGGAAACATTTTGGTGGCACACCCAGGATTTAGTTATTATAATAATATATTAGTCTATTTTTGCTCGACAATCATATTGTTTCATTTTTTCCGTTCTAAAAAATCGTTTACCCGTCAAATTTTAGACAAACTAATCTATGTCTAAGTTTCCTCGATAAATTACTTTATAAAAATAACTTTCCTCATCTAACTTGTAAAAAAAATCAAATTTCCCCTCGAACGCTTTCCGACGGAAAAAATGTTTTTTCTACCAGTTGGTGTTCTAGAAAAAAGGCTCACTTTTTTACATAGTCATTTCACTGAAAAAAGTTAATCAAAGCAGGGCTCGGCAACAGCCAACTGACCTTCCCAGCTCGACAGCTAGCTGTGCAGTTCGACAGGACCGCTCATGTTTTTTGTTTGGCCTCGAGAGGCCAGCACAGGACAGCTCAATTGAGCTAAATATTATTTTTCTTCTCGACAGGCCAGTTCAGCACAGCTCATTACAATTTTTCAGGTCGACAGGCCAGTTCAGCACAGGACAGCTCGTTTTTAATTTTGAGCACGAGAGGACAGTTCAGCACAGCTCGTTTTTATTTTTAATTATGCCGAGCTCTGAATCAAAGATTGTTTTTTTCTTGCCATATTTCACGCAACGACGATTTTTAGAACAACCGTACGTTTCCGCCATACACCCAAAAATTGTGCCTAATTTAAATTTCTGATTATGATTTTTCCAGGAATTTTGTGTCGTCGTCTAGATTGCTTAATAAAAAAACTTAAAAAGGATTTATTAAAAGATTTGAACCATTGCGGTTTTGATTCATTGACGGGACGCGTAAGAATTTTAATACCACTAAAATTTGACTTTTTTGTTTGCCGAATTGAACACGAAAGGAATTTTGTAATAATAGGGTTGATAGAATTACGACGTCAGCTTTTTATGTCCCGTTTCTGACTATTCTTCAGTTCAAGAATTTTCTTTTGTAACAATTTGACTGAAATTCGGAGAAAAGGTTGCTTCCTTATTGCCGAACGGAAATAAACAAGTAGCATTCTCTGTTTAAATGACTTTATTGGTAAAGAACATGCATTTAATGGTTTTTTATATACTGGTTGCGCAGTTATCCGGTCAATTTCTCAGAAAAAAATCCGGATAACTGTACAGGGCGTTGGCGGAGTAAGGGCAAATATTCAAGAGCTAAAAAAAAATTCGGGAAAGAAAGCTGCCGGATAATAGCACGAGCCGGCCAACCTGCCGGATAACTGCGCAGGCCGTGTATATCAGATTATCTGCATTTTTTCTTTGAAAGCCTCTCTTCGTTCATGTTGATTAGTCAAAAAAATCGTAAACAAAAAAAAAAGTCAGAAATTGTCATCTGTTAAATACAGTGGCATCATGCGCATTCAGCAAGTAGAAAAATGTAAAAACATGTAACTAGTTGTAGTTTGCGTAATTGTCGAGTTGGTTACAATGTGATGTTATCTCATTTTGATGTTCATGTCCTTAATGACATTTCTTGTTCAACTTTAAGTTCAATACATGTATCTGGGGACCGCCGTTATTAATCCCTTGCAGGCCTTTACTTATTTATATTTAGATAATTGCGTTTGCCCTTGACTAATACAATATAACAATTAGAGAGAAAAAAAATAAGCGATGACCACCAATTTTTTTCGAAAAAAAACTGTTTTGGCCAAAATGTTCGTCTCAAAAAGTTAGCTTGCAATATTTTTGAAAAATCAATGCCAAGTTCAACGAGTCACGTGATAAATTTGATTTAAGGCCTTCAAATGGGCCATTTTTATGTAGACGTTTTAAGTGCCTTAATTAATTTTTTTTTCACTTTTTTTTTGCCCAAAAGAAAGCTTGTATGTTTTTCTAGTGAAG
>SCLG01000247.1:219568-237526 GCA_004367875.1 Oikopleura albicans
TGTATGACATACACATGGTGCTTAGTTAACTGTCCGGTCATAAACCATCTGGCCTTGTTCCAACAATTGACCTGTAGCAGCTATAGGTAGCTATTTATGATAGCTACAGTGTAGCTATCATACATAGCTACCTGATGACTGATACTTGGCGCCCTCTGTTGCCCGAATTCGGGTGTCAATATTTCCTAGTTACGGATTTACTACAATCAATTGGATATAATGAGAACTTTAAGCCATAATATGGCTCCCTTCGTTTGATTATGGCATAGTAGCAATTTCCTTGCAATCAACGCAAACTGCAATAAATTAATTATGTCATTTTCAAACAACGTTGATTTTATTGCGGCTATGCCATAAGACATATTTAATATCCTTCAATCCCCGTTAAGGCTAGATATCATATTGCCGATCATCAAAAAATGCGTGTTGGTCCATTTCCAGGTGATCTGACGCAAAAACCGAATACAAACCGTCGTACGGGACGGTCGCAAATAATTAATTTTTTCTTCTTTGGACATAGAAGTGCTAGAGATCTGAAAATTTCACAGTGGACAGATATCGCCTACTTCAGACGACTAGAGAAAAATAGTAAATCTGCGCCTCCCGGAACAACCATAAATACGACCATTTAAACGGCAAACGATTCATAAGTGCTGACTAATAAATCGCGAATTTTCTGATTGGCCGAGAATTGTCCACGCATCGCGCAGTCATACACTACGTGGCCCACACCGCATCACGTCACAACACGTCAGCAGTATCAATCACAATCAAGTACTGTAACGGGACTCGAAAATGGACACCACGCTCAATGAGATTAAAAAATACAAAATTAATCGAAACAATGGGCCAAAACTGATTCCCATCGAGGGTGCGGGCCGGGATGTGGTCAATGGCAACCTGCGTATTGGCCGTCAACGGAACACACTCAAGACTCACTGGCATCGACCCCGCAAGGCTGACATGCAAGGTGAGCTGTCATGCATAATTCCACTTGTTGATGCGAATCCAATCAATAGCATCTGGATAATTGCGGCGACAGGGGAGGGGCGGAACAAGTTTAACGAGCTGTCCGACAACTGGTGCCTAAAACGGCACTATATAGTACCGGAGACCATGTGGGAAGAGCCACTTTTTCTTACAATTTATGATAGTCCAAAAAACTATCTGTTGGCAGTCAAAGTTTTCGGGGACTTCATAGCCCAATGCGACCCAATATATAATTTCAAAGACATCCCCATTTTGAACCTCAAAACCATCTGTCAGGAGACAGAAAGGGAGGACGGGAGCATTCGAAGGGATATTTTGTTTTGTGGTCCGCTGAACTGTGCCATGGCATTGAAAAAAATAAATGAACATGGCACAGACTACAAGGTAGCGTATAGCAACCGTTTTAGGCGCATCATGAGTCAAAACAGCACCCCGAACGACGACAGCCTACCGCCGCTCCCCACCATTAACCTCAACGCCAAGGAGTTCACATTCGACAAATGTTATGGTAACGGCGAAGATCATAAACAGGCCGATATCTGGATGATGGGTGCCCGAAAACATGATGTCTTCATGTTCAAACGCCGACGCCAACTACGTGAATGGAAGAAAAAGCTGGCTCAGATCAAAGAGCATGAGCAGGACAATGCTCAAAATGGCAACATCCTTCGAATGCTGCACGCCGAGAGCTTCATCGACCTCACTGACGTCAACGCTGAAGACACCATCCAATCAACGGACATCTGCATAGAAGACCTGATTGGCAACTCGGTGTCCCAAATGTCCAACTACAGCGCAATTGGAACGGGTGCTGGTGGCGGCGTTTTGGCCACAGACCTGGACAATGTCGACGATACCACTGTAGCGTCATCAACTGATGAACCGGCAGCGAAAAAAACCAAGTTTAAGGATCATCCAACCAGCTCGACCCCGAAAAAAGCCGGCGAAATGACCACCATCGACTACATCAATGGCGAGGTCAAAGCTGATTATGCCACAGCCAATGACGAGGACGGATTAGGTGATATGTCCATAAAGATTGGCGATGGGGAGTCGCTGAATCTGGATTCGATGCAAGATGAGCCGCGTGATGGTGCTAATGTGGAAAATGCGATACGGGCAAGCCAACTGCTCAAGCCGACCGACCAACCAGATGAAACGACCCTGGGAACGGCTTCGAAGCATTTTTCAATATTTGACAAATCGTCCACCAGCGAGCACATGGTATCGAAATCAATGAATGTGATTCGAAAGGACGAGCACGACCGAAAGCGCAAGAGAAACAATACCACAATAAAGAGCAAGGTTTGTTTCAAATTTCTATTTGCCTGACTAGTACTACCACCACATACTAAGTCTAACCCCTTAAACAGAAACATTTACATCAGTCGCTTATTCAACGATAACATAACCCAAACCAGCGCCCAAAACTCATGTCTTTTCAGGAAAAAATCAAAAAAAGGGTCAAAAAAGGATGGTCTTGGAATCATTCTAACACATGTTTTGCACAATTTAAGTTTCATTTTTAGTCAAGCACTGACCAGTGATGGTCTCACAATGCAACCCAGACACCAAGTCAAGACTACAAATGAAGCACTTTTTGCAATGAAACTTCGTTCTGCGTACTTTTTTCATACCTTCATCTTGTCTAACATAATCTCCTGTTGGTTCATGATCATCATGACAACCAGCCTATACGAATACCTTATAGTAAGCGAGATCAGGGACCAACAGGAGGTATCATCATTTATGATTGAAAAAAGCTTATCTTTGAAAATCAATGAAATATTAACATCAAATAATTTCGTTATTGATTGTGACGAGTTACGCAGGGCAGGCCTCGATATGGGGAATGAAGTTGGAATTTACACTCGTGGGATAAGCGAATCTGAAAAAAAAATGTTCAGTGATTGTCAAGAATTAATTTCAGGTCAATCACTGGACATTACAGAAAATATCGAAATTTGCCGCTCAGAACAGATAGTCTCCAACCAAATACCAAATATCACATCTGACCCTTTTGACCACAATAAGGTCAAGTGGATAGATGGCAATGATTACGTTCGTAACAATCATCCAAAACCAGAAAGCTGTTTTAATACAGAAGCGTTACCGGATAAAACATCGGCGGTTGACTCAATAGAAATCGTATACCTTAACATCCCACACCACAAATTTCTAAATGACACCCACATACTACACGAGGTGGTCACCGATTTTTATCAATGTGACATTTTGTGCTTAAGTGAACTTTACATCAACAATAACATTAACATAATTGTTCCAAAGGGATACACGTGTTATAAGGGTGAAGGTGACCCTACATCGACATTAATTCTGGTAAAAGACCACATTAAGGACAAGGTCTCAGAGGGTAAAAAGATCCTAAACTTTTGTTCCATTAAAATATGCACTGGTCAAAAAAAAGACGAGGACGTAGTGATTTTTTGTTGTTATCGAAGCCCCTCTACAAGCCAAACCCTGCTCAACAGCCTAAACCTATCAAAGTTATCTTATGAAACTCGGTTGAAAAAATTTTTGGGTTGTAGCCACAACAAAGACAGGGTTATCATTGGCGGCGACTTGAACATGAAAATCACTCGAACGACGGGTGAAAGTGCAAGGGGCGAATTAGAAAAAAAATGTGGGGAAATAGTCTCGGAATCGAATTTGTTAGATAATATTTTGGACAAAAAAACACACTGGTCTAGCAGATCAACTGAGACCACCACTGACTGTTTGTTAAACGGGATCGGATGCTTTATAGACGATGTCAAAATTGACAGTTCAAAGTCAGTGCCTTACCTGGACCACTACCCAATACACTTTTCGATCGAACTTTTTTACAAGCGCAGTAAACCAAGAAAGGTCATAGGTCGCGGTAAGTTTTTTTCCACAAACATCGATGGTACAGAGTCGAAACTAAACATTCTAAAACGGTCAACCGAACGAAGCATGATTGAGGAGGGTCACTTTGACCCATTTCCATGGAATGGACCCGAATCCTCCTCACATGCAATATGCGCTTATGACACAATCAAAAGGATGGTAAACCACTGTATGCCAGAAAAAATATCAGTAATTAAGGATGGGGACAGTAAATTCAAATTGTCCAAAACCTTTTTTAAACTAAAAAACGAAATGGATGGTATTTTTGGCAGACTCGGCTCTCTCTGTAGAGTCAACAATGACTACAAAACACTAAAACGAAAGGTCCGAAACGAGAGAAAAAAATGCATTAGGGAGGGAAAAATAAAAATGGCTAACGCGAGGGCACTGAAAATGAAGGGTACCTGGGAAATTTTAAATTGTTTTTCAAATGATTACAACCAGATACCCGAGACGATCACTGTCGACGCGTTCGCCTTGCAATTTCAAAAATTAAGTTTCGATTACATAGAAAAAACATTACAAATTCCGACATCAAAAATTGATGATGAAATTGCAAAATGGGATAGATCGCCGAATGATTTTTTTGACTTTGAACTTCCACTAAGACCAGGTTCAAACATACAACACCTTGACATATTTTTGGTTTTGAAAAGTGAAAGGGGGAGCAAGCACGCTCAAGGTCAGGATGGAATATCTCGTGAATTTCTAAACAATCTGGACAATGTCTGTAAAAACATGTTATCGTTACTGGTGTCAGTAGTCTTACACTCTGGCGAATACTTTTCAGAATTCCGTAACATGAGGGGGATTGCCATTCACAAAAAAGGGTCCCGTAATGATGTCAAAAATTATCGTCCGATAATGATTACTAGCCAAATCGCGAATATAGTCGAAAAAATTTTCGGTATACAGGCTATGCGTTGGCACGAGATCAATGACAAACTGCACCCAAATATGGAAGGCTTTAGAAAATTTTACGACATAGGTGGTCTAATTAACAGTAAACGCCTGCTACATCTATCTGTAAAAAAGGACTACCAATGCTTGACCCTAACGGACCTTTCAAATGCTTTTGGTTCATCTGACGATGACATCATAATTGAAGCCCTCAAACACGCGTTCTGTCACCGTGCTCTTAAATTTTTAAGATCTTTTCTTTGTCAAAGTAAAGTAAAAATAACGACAAACGGCGTAACATCGACAGAATTTCACACTGCCTGTAGGGGATTCGCACAAGGCAGTACAGCCAGCCCCCAACTTTTTCTACTATTAATGATAAAGTCGCATGCCCATGAATATGGGCATCTTTGTCACTCTTTTGCGGACGACAATAATCTATCAAATTTTGGTAGCACTATCTCGGAGCTAAAAAACCATGCGCAAAAAAATATTGACTACTTCGAAAAATTCTGTGACGATCACAATATAAAGCTAAATGCCACGAAAACGTGCTACAGCATTATATCGAGATCACCCAGTACCAAAATCAAACTGGAGGATTTTATAATAAATGCTAAGGGAGTCAATTTAGAGAGAAAAGACACCATTAATATGCTAGGAATACGTATGGATAATAGGCTCGGATTTAAACCACACTACGACTACATCATCAGTCAAATAAAAAGTAAGTGTGGCGGAATACAGCGAAACATCAAGTACTGTGACAAAAAATTTTCTTGCACCTTAATCCAATCGTGTCTTCAAGGGTTATGCCTACACGGATACCAGTGGATTAATATGCCGCCACAACAAATATGCTCTCGGATAAACTCACAGATCTGTGAAGTTTTACGTAGGCGCTTTTTGACACCCCAAGAAATTATGAATTGGAAAAACGACAGAGTAAAAACATCACAGGGTACTATGTTAAACAGGTGCGGACTGAAAAGTTTTGAAAATCTCAGCAGGCTAGCAAAAATGAACCAGTTGAACAAAATACTGGTGACTGGGTTACCGGTGAAACATTTTCACTTAGTCGTCAAACATCTTAAAGAGTTAAGGTCCAACCGTCAACGAATTCAATCGTTGATACCTAATTTTGAAAGAAAAAAAGACTCGGTGAATGTTAGCGATGACATTTTTGAATGTCAACCATTCGAATGGTTTGACATCTTAAAAAACATGCCGGTATTGATTCGCCAAAAATTGGGCACAAAAAAATTCAGTGCCGAATCCAAAGCTTTTTTTTACGATCGTTGTCAACATAACGAAAGCGTTAACGAACGTTGCAACATCTGCCAAGTTAACAAAAAAAGCTACAAGATTAGTCATGCTCATGTCATAGGTAACAATCATGATCTTTTCAAAAAAACAAAATTCATCAGATGGAGCCAACGCAAAATATTCGAAATAATGGAGAATGGTGGTACATTCCACGTTTTTTTGCGACGGTTCACAAACTGGTTCTCCGAAAATCAGAATTCATCTTTTTTTCAACGAAATGTAATCGACTTCTCACTTCAAGACACAATTTTCTTTCGATAAATTACACAAGTTTTTCAGTAGGTTCCTATCGCGGGAGCATAGAGTTTTTTTATATCGACCACACAGTTTTCAACTCTATAAAAAATTTCAAACCAAGTGGTCAATACACTATTTTTGCCCGGATATTTTTTAGTGGCTTAACAATTAAAAAGATTCCGGACCATGTCCATTTAGTACTAACTATTTCGACAAAAACAACACACCCCGAAAAACTAATTTTTGACTCGAAAGAATCTTCTACAGAAAATCGCGAAAACAAACAGCACTTATTTTTCATTCTTTCAGACTTGTATATGAACAGTATACACCTGAAAAACAAACTTAACTGTTATCGAAAATTGTATATATTCTGCAGATCAAGCCTATGCATAGCATTTTGCAAACAAAAACAATGGATATATAATAAATACTTTGATTTTTATTTCATCGGTGAAATGATAGGGGGTGGGCTTAAGGTAGACTGTGAAAAATGTTACAAGTATTCAAACTTTTTTGGAATATGCCGACCATGCGCCGGTAACTTGACCATTCTTGTCCACGAATACACGGATGAGCGTTCCATTTTGATCCTCAACGTAAATGACCGTCCCATTACACATGAAGGAGTGATACCCCCGAGATCCACCAGGGCCAACCATACCGCTGACTGGATAAATTTCACGGGTAAACCCAATAGGATCTTTTGGGTAGATTGCGGGTGTAAGAGGGTAGGCTGGGGTGGCAGCACTGATGGCGTTGCGGGCACAGAATGCCCTCACAATGAGATGACCATATACGGGCATCATGGCGATATACTGCCCGGTTCGACCATTAAGATAGTCGGACATTGCTTTGACGACAGTGAGAAGGTCATCCATGCCAAATATATCGCACATGGTACCAGCAAACTCCCTCTTAATAGCGTCCACAGGGTGTCGGCAACGACGCCCGGGTCGCCGTGTGGCCCGACGCGCGCTGCGCCGACTGCAACGGCGGCACCAGCAGTGTTGATGCCGCCGGTGCACTGGCGCGGCGCGCGGGGATACTCGGCGTCGCGGGCGGCGGTGCTGATGCCCTGTTCAAGGGATCCAATGTCAACGCCTGTCTGTTTGATAAACTCTGCCAGGGTGAAAATATTGTCGACAATGTTTTTCAAGAACTGGGGTACGTTGCCGTTGAAACACCCGCGGTCATACACCGCCGTGTCCATTAGGGGGCCAACTTCAACATCAATAGGATCGGTAGTCTCTAAAACACCAACCTCGGGACTGACACATAAGTTCTCGGCTGATACCACCAACGGGAGCGTCAGGTTTTCTTGGATGCCCTCAAATAATGGGGCATTCATGTCGAACGACGTCTCCAAACTTATATCAAAATTAAGTTCTGAGAGCTCGCTGGTGTCGAATACGCTGCTGAGTTCAACACTGTCACCAGCACCAGGGGAGACACGCGTCGTTTCGGCAACAGAAGTGGATCTTTTTGACTTCGACCCACGAGACCCTAAAATCAGACCGTTATTTATAGTAAGAACCACTGTTTCGCCAATGATAACTAAACTGTCATGTCTGACCCATAGTAGACCCGGTAACTACGGACCTTTTTTAACAACTTTTTTTGCAACCATCAACGATTTTGACATTCGCAGTGGTGTTATCAGCGGCACACCCTCATTAAGGATTGGGGCAACGCCAGTCATTGCTGTTGGCCGGACCACATTGGATAGTGACAATCGAACGGCCACATCGGCCGTTAAATCAAACGCTGATGCCATAAGATTCGTCACCTGCTCACAATACTTAGCAAAGCATGTCGAATACAACTCAGACAACGGCGAGCCCATCGACGAACCATTCTTCGGCATCATTATCATGGAAACAGTGTCCTCTAGGTTCTCAACCGCAACATCGCGTTCAGTCTGCTTCGATCGCAACTATGGAAATATAAGCGTTAGTATACTCGGGATTGGTGGTGGTTGCCGCGTGGCGTGCGCGGCCGCCGGCGGACGCGTCACATATGGTGTGGCGCCTTCGGTGGCGGCGGCGCTCGGCGCGCGTCGGGCACTGTACAGTTCAGAAACATTACTCACTCGCTTGACAAACTCCAACACGCGCAAGACACTGTCCAATGATTCGGTTACAGTAGTAATGTTGACTGTCATCCGGGATGCAACATCTGACGCCAACTGCATACCAATATTGATGGCATTAAGACACCAGCTGGCGTTATCAGACTTACAAGATGGGAAGCCCTGCGGAGGTTGCATGGACTGCAGCTCGCGTGATCGAGACCGCAGATTATTATACGTCTGTAAAACATCATACGAACGCCTGTCATCGGCTCGAACGAGCATTCCGGGTCCAAACATCTTGTCAAAAAGTACGTCGAACCTGCCACCGAACTCACCAGACATCGCCACCAATGCTTCTGAAATTATAAAAACATTAAAATACGCAATCAGCAAGTCTACATCATCAACAAGACAGCATGAACTACCCAACAAAATATACCCTACCTCGATTACTGAAGACAGCGTTTTGAAGTTCTTCGATCTGGTAGTCATATTCATACATGTTATCGTCAAGCTGGAGCGAGTGCACCTTGTTGGCGTCCACACGGATCAACGGCGGCGCACATGCTCGAGTCTGCAGATACCGAACGGACTTGTTATAGTAATCGTTCCCAGTCGCTGCACGATACGAACCAAGGGTAGTGTCATATGCGGTTACAGCCGACTCAGCCTGATTCGCGATTGTTATGGCGTTGCGTATGACATCGGATGGAATGTGATCGTCGGCGAGCAAGAAGGAAGTGGTGTTGGCAAGGTCAATTTTGGGCTTGGTGGTTCCACCAGCATCATCAACAACAACGCCATCAGGAAAGGACCCCTAAACATAAGAACATTACCCCACTGCCACCTCATAAGACATCCAGTTAACATCATTAATCATGACTCGGGTCGGACTCGAACCCAAACGTGTCATGACAGTTTAATTGCCACCCAATTACCAACGTATACACCTAACAGTCCTTACCGGTATTATATCTTCCATTGTCGACCGATGCTTCTTAAACAGTTTAACAACATCTTGTGTGAACAAGCGCACATCATCCTTCTTCTTTTTTGTTTTGTTGTCAAGTACACCCATAACACTAAACTACTTAAAAATCGTGAAAAAAAGACCCATCGGCCAATAAAAACTTTTTTGAACTTTTTTTATAAAAAACATGATGTGAATACAGTCTACTACTGTACAGTTTATGGTGTAAGTGGGGAAACGCATGAAAAGGAGCAACTAGTATTAAGGGTATCGACTGTAGTCCTGAAAAAATTTCAGAAAAAACTGAGTTGCAATGGAAAGAAAGCTAACAAAGAAACAGAAAAATATACCCACACAGGTGCATTAGAGCAGGTTAAAATGCAGGTAGTGTCACTAATACCCTTTCCTATAATTTTAATAGGGCCCAAACTTGGTGGAAACGTAAAATGGAATGCCAAACTTGTCGCCCAAAGTGAAATATGCTCGAGCTGCATCGATCATGATAAATGTGGCAGCCTTGTAAACGCTTCCAGACACTGGATTGATGGCGAATCGTTCATCGATAACATCGCGTACATCACGAAATCGTTGACGGTAGAGTTTTATCATCTGAAAGTTGCTGAATGGTCTCGCTTTATCGACCAACAATGCCATCGAGTACAAAAACCTAAAAACAAAAGATTAAATACGGCGCCTTTTCACTACTTTCCACCAAGTTCGGCAACACATTCTATATCTTGTACACATAAGGGGTTAGGGGATAGAGGCGGTGAACTTCACAAAAAACAGCCCCTAGACAAGTATCAAAATGAGTCATTAGATAACGAGAATAACGCACTGATACGATTTAAAAACATGTCCACATTACAAAACACTTTTGTTAAACATCACCCTGTTACATTTATGAACTTACCTGGATATCATGAGACTGACATTAGGCATGCAAAGGAGATCGAGATAATGTTGGTGGTCACGTTCGTCGACATCGGCGCTATCATAGACCGACATTACAAATGCATGAGCCAGTCGACAAAGCCAGAGGACGCGTCGAACAGAAAAGCCTTTAAACGGAGCGTCGTGATCGGGGGAGCTGCCATTTTCATACGGATGGAAGCATTCCGTGGCCATACACCACAGAAGGCGAACTTTGAAGTCGCCAATCACATGCCGAATAGCCGAAGACGACCGCAAACACATCTCAGTGGTGAAGTCCAAATGATAATATGCCGGATACGCCGCTGGACCGCCAGGAAGCGACATGTGGTTATACATGATGTGGTGGTTGGACATGCGCATAAGGTCGGTCACAAGCCTTGCGGCGTACGGTTCATCGTTGTCCCAGGCCCTGGAGTTGTGGTTTGTTACTTCGCCAAAATACTGGTAGTAAAATACCGACACGGTCGGCTGAAGATAAAAAACCAGGTCGGTTCGACGATATCGGCATTTGGTGTACGGTTTAAAAACACCATGAAATCGATCCGGATGCTCCACATCGGGCACACTGGGCTCGCTGGACTCGCAATATTCACCATCACTGTTGTCGCTTCCAAGGTCGAGTGCATCGAGGTCAAGGTTTGGCGGTACGCGTCCAACAGGGCCAACATCAAATATGGAACGGATCACATTAAAATCGGGGCGAATCCGACTAACCATCACGTCCTCGTCATAACCGTTAAGTACCATCTCGAAGGACGGATGACGGAGCCTCTCGTCGATCACATAATAATTGTATTTCGTGTCACCGTTCAGAGGGTGAACCGTCGGATTGAGCGACACAACGTCTCGATGCCTGCCACGAGCCAAGATGGGGACGTGAGTTCGACGAAGACTACCGTACATGTGGTCGCGGCCAGCGATTACACCTATCGAAAAGATTATTTAAATGTGCCCATGTTCAACAGTTACACCAAAATAATATGGACAGAGGCTCACAAACTTACCGTCAAGTTCCGCAATTCCGACGGGAATGTCGAGCTCGTACTGTTGTCGAACTTCGTCGGAGATAGACATCACCACATGGTGATGCTGGCGCACATACTCCGAAAAACTGTTGATCGGCCCGACAGGTTGGATCAAAATACCGCGAGGATTGTAGCGACAGTTAAGGCCGTCAAGGGAGTCGAACGTCATCTATCCAACTTCTATAATGAAACCAGGTTAATTTCTCTCAAGAGTGTGCTCGATACAGAAAACAAAAAAAAATCTAAAAAAATTGAAAAAACAGAAATAGAAAAAAATATCAAAAAAGCGAATTATCGGGCACCACTGTACATTCCTCTAAATATACTGTACATAAATTTCATTCTTAATTTAATATATATATATAATTTTTATTCAATTCCTGTTTCACCAATTTCTTCAAATGAAAAAAACCATCAAAAAATCAACCAAATCGCCCGCATTATCAGACTTGTGAGGCATCACACCAAATTCATATCTACCACCACATACCTAGCTAAACAAAAATGTCACAATATTCTGATAATTCGCGCGATATCCGAAAAAATCGTATCAAACGTTAATTTCTCAAGACAAAACATAAAAAATGTCAATCGTTATTATTTTTTTGCGTATCAAAATTCAGAGCCAAATACTAGAAAAAAGTTAACGGGGGTGAAACCAATTAATACCTTAAATTGCAACTATTGTTGTCTGGGGGACAATGACTCATCAGGTTCTAGTATTAGTGATATTACCTGTAAACGCAAACATAATTACTTCGCAGCAGAAATGACGTCATCGACTGTGCACCAATTATTAGAGGCAATCCAATAGGATGACCCTCAGCCTGTCTTCGGATCAGCAAATAAATCTATACAATACAATACACGTACGTCTCGTTCATGTATGATGCCATTGATGTCCTATGTTTGGAAGAGCTGGCTGTTATTCAAAATCACTTTGAAATATTCGTCTTACAGGTTTTCAAAAATATTTTCATCACGGAAAGTTCAGATTTTTCAGCCAGTAGGGTATGGTGCATCCTTTTAGAGGTGTCATTTTTAACATTAATTTTAATAGAGCAAATTACATTAGAGAAATAATTCTGACGGTAAGTATCGTCTTGATTTAAAAATCGTTTTGATTAAACAAAATTTTAGCGCAAATGCATATTTCGCGTTCAGAGCGGCACTTGAAAGGGGGAGGACTGTAATTCAAAAATATTTTGAAAGAATGAAATCACCTTTCGGTGATAGGTCGAGCGCGCTCAAAAAGGACCAATGACAGGCCACATAAGCCTCAGACCCTCTGTCAAGCAACGTTACCAAAAAGTGGTAACATTATTTATTTTTTTTCGCGTTTGAAAATCACTGCAATTTTACCGCGTTATATTAGGCAACTTGAAGAGTTTTTTGGTCAACAATATCATCCTGAAAACCGCAGTTCCCCGATATATGGCCATAATATATGTTGGCTTTCATTTCAATTTCAGGATTATATATCATGGGGCTGGGAGACCGATTTACGTGAGACGGACTGGCGCTCCCGAACTGGTCGAAAATTGGCTTACCTATCGAGCATGTGCGTGGACAAATCCCTGGCCGATGACGCACCAATGCGTGAAGACCTGTCGAATAACTTGATCAAAAGTTTGTACCAAAATGGCGTGCTGAGTGACGCTTTGGTGCCCTTTCGAAAGACGCCACTGTCGGCCACAGCACCGTTTCATCAATCCTGCCGTTCCCACATTGCTTTGGTCTTTAAATAATTTTAAATCAACATCTTGGTTACTAACAGTGCCATATGGCACTGTCAAGTGTGCATG
The DNA here is from genome assembly GCA_004367875.1 of Oikopleura albicans. Lineage (NCBI taxonomy): Eukaryota > Metazoa > Chordata > Appendicularia > Copelata > Oikopleuridae > Oikopleura > Oikopleura albicans. The sequence goes on from SCLG01000247.1 coordinate 232,721, forward strand.
ACTTTAGAGAAAAATTAGAATTATTGTTCTTTTTCACGGTTCTTTTAATGTTTTTCGGTAATCGTCTTGTCATAGCTTCCCTTATTATGTTATCCCACTACTAAAACATTTTTTCAGCATTTTTGATACGAATATAACATCTAAAAACGCAATGATGTAGTTTTTGTGTCTGTTTTTTGCCAGAATTAGAATTCTTATTTAAAGCCAAATTAAAGTTATCTATACGAAACCGCAAGATGAGTGTATTATGGGTATTCACAATTGCGATGAGAATGCTGTATGCACAGACACACCGACCGCGTTTACATGCTCATGCAACGACGGCTTCGCGGGAAACGGCTTCAAAGCCACCGAGAGTATGTTGCCCGATGTTGTTGCGTCGGTGTCGTGCGTTGAGGAAATTGCCACCGCGCGAACAAGGTCGTTTAGAAGACGGCAGGACAGCTTTCAAGTAATATCGCACAGCGAGAAACAACCACAGCAACAACAACAACATCAGCAGAGTAGACCGTACAGTACAACCACTACACAGAAAATTGCGACAGCAACTACTACCACTAGTACAACCACAACTACAACAACGACTACAACTACCACTACTACTACTACCACCACTACTACTACTTCTACTACTACTACAACCACCACTACATCTACAACTACTACTACTACTACTACTACAAGCACCACTACATCTACAACTACTACTTCTATTACCACTACTACTACTTCTACTTCTACTACTACTTCTACTACTACTACTACTACTACTACTACTACTACTACTACTACTACTACAAGTACATCTACATCAACTACTACTAAAACGTCCACGACCACCTCTAGTGCTACTACTGAGACAACAAAACTGCTAACAACAACGAAACCCCAAATACCTTCATCTAACAGCAACAACCTTCAAAACCGTCAGATCCGTCAAGGTTCTGCTCAATTATCGTTTGTTGCCGGTTTGCCCGAGTCAAAAATTTCAGAAATTATTCCGCAGTTTCTGACCGAGGGCAGTCCATCGGTGGTAGACATTTTTGGGCATAATTTTGGAAAAAAATCAGAATCAAAATATGTGGTACTAAAGAACTCGGATGCTTCTGTCAATCAACAGCTCCAGACTTTGTCAATACAATCCTGGGGCGAAGACCATATAGCTGGCGATTCGAAATTATCAATAATTTTAAAAATTAATGTGCGGACCTTAAAATGCGAAATTTCAACAATTTAATCAAAATCAACAAAAAACTTTCAATTAGTTAGATATATTTCGCTCAACAATTCACAGATTATTTTCGAATCATAATATAGTCGTCGAAACAGCAAATTTAGAGCCGGGAATATATTCCGTGTTTCTTAACTCTTACAATGGTCACCGCTCGAATTCCGTCAAATTGACAGTTAATGAGAAACCTGAAGAAGTTCAGGCGTCTTTTGCACGCAGCTTCAAGTTGAATGACTTACAAATGGATGTGTTTTCTGAGATGGAGGAATTGGAAGAAAATGTGCCGTCGGAAGAATATCCCAACCCCTTTGAAATGGCGATTCAGTTAGAGTTCAAAAGTCCTTTGAGTTGATTTGATTTTTTATTTGGCGTATCTCGACACCCACATCAGCTACACGGGGTGCGCAGTTATCATACATACAGTTAACAGGCCGGTTGGCCCGCAGTTATCAGGCACCCTACGAAATTCCCCGCTCGTACTGTTATCAGGCAGTCTTTTACATCTTTTTCCCTATTCCGCCTACGCCCTGCGCAGTTTTCAGGTACCCAACGCAGTTATCAGAAAGATTTTTTTGTCGCGAAACCTGCCTGATAACTACGCACCCGGTGTATAAATTAGTAAGATAAAGTAATCGTCTTTACATCAAGAGTAAAAATGTTTTCTAACCATATTTTTTTTAAATCTAGAAAATACAAACAATAAATGACAGAAATTGATGAATCACGCCTTATAGGAGTAAAATTGAAATTGTATTTTTGAACACTCATCACAGAAAAAACCGAATGATGACGGTAATGATGGTGGCGTCGACAATGGCCTGTCACGATCATTGAACAGATTCTGCAAGGCTTTGGATTGTATATCAACGATAGCCAAATATGTTAACACTCGTCGAGATAAGAATGATGAGCTTGGTGAGTTATTCGATCAATTTCAAGCTGTTTTCAAAAATGACGTTGACGCAGCATTGACAAAACGTCTAAGAAAAGTACTTGGAAATCAACTGAAATAAGGAATTAATGAAGCATTCATTAATTTAACATGTACATGAAGTATTTATAATTTTTTTATAATTTTTTGAAGGGCTTAAGATGGAATTTTCCCAGTAACGCTCTGGACCATACCTCTCGTACATTTTTATATTTTTATATTATTTCATGTGCATTTGTATTTCAATACTGAATAACCAGAATGCTTCAAACTAAAGACAAAGTAACATGGTGTCTACTAAACTCAGAACATTGTCGAAGCACTACACGGAAAGTAACAGTTAAGTAACCGTTTAAGCTCAAAACTCAAAAATTAACAGTCATACGCCTAAGACTGTTACCAGGATTTGTATCTCGTGAGTCAACATTTTCCTGCAAGGACTACTTGATCAGCGCTTTGAATTCACAAATCAGCGCTTCGAGAAAACGAACATTTTAATACAAAAAAAATAAATATAAATAAATAAATAATAAATTATTATTAATGGGTTGAAAATGAATTCGTTAAATGTATCTAACATATCTTAACTCGCAGGGGGAAGTGTTTGCATATATGCACACGACTTGGTTTTCGTCGATTTAAGGCATAAGGACGCCGCGTAGGGCAGAATTGGTATTGCTGACCCCCTCAACTTTTCGAGAAAATTCCATTGCCGGTTTTTTTTTTGCATAGGTTGGATATTTCAAAGAGCTCTGTAGGGGGCCCTGGTGGCCCCAACCAATTTCTAAATAGTCAGATCGACGTAGTTTGACGAGCTCTACAACTTGGTTTTACCAGTTTTACCAGAATTATTGCGAATTATTGTGAATTTTCAAGTGTGTGCATACGTGCACACAATTTTCCCCTACGGGTTATCAAAAAGTCCCTCCCCCTGAGAGTGAATGTAAATGGTCAGAATTGTATCATCTTTACTCCTTTTTGTAAATGATACCCGATATATGGTAGTTGTGGATTCTAAAGGTGAACTTTTATCAACTACGACTCATTGCCCTTTCTTCACATATTCGTTTACGCTAGATTTTACTTTATACTAAATCAAACCCACCCATACACAAAAATATTTGCAATAAATATATAATACTATCAATATAACTAATACATCATCACGCCAAAGACACGTATTAATAACAAAATACGTCGATTATTGTAAATAACTCTTATTTCTGTACATAAAAGAAGAACTGTCAAAGGATATACTAAAATCAAAAAATCTCCTTACCTCACTAATTTTTTTATCTTACTTTCTGTTCACATATGTCATTTCGTAAAATATTTGTAAATAAATTTCGGACTCGAAAACGCATTTATGAACAATAACCCTTCACAAAATTAGGATATGATTTTTGATAAAAATTAGGCCATATGAGCCATTTTTGAGTGGGCACTGTTGGGGGCCAGACGAGTTAAACAAACAACGGACTGCAATTGCACGCATGCAACTACACGACTTACAACCCCTGCGCTGTTATATTGTCACCCGTATCTTGCAGATTTTCAGGTCGGCTCCGTTATCTTGCAGATTTTTTCGGCCAATTTCCCAGGATTCCCTATCTTTTTGTTTTAAGGACTGCGCTATTATCTTGCAGATGTCCCGTTCGGTCCGTTATCATGCGGATTTTTTCATACGAAAGTTGCAATATATTATTTTCATATAATCACTTGAATTTATCCTAGTAAAAACGGCAATTCAAAGCATACGATTCAACCACAAGATTATTCATTTTCAGGTTTTATTCGTTTTGTTAAAGAATCTGCATAATTGTGGTTTACGTTTTCTTGTTCCGTCGTCTAGTATTTAGAGTGACACCTATACAACTAACACAAATCATTACGAGTCGCTTTTAGTATCTTGACATTATCATCGTTAAATATTTGTACAAAATAAAACAATGAAATTCAGTCAAAGACGCGTTACTTGGACAAATCAAAAACATTAAACGGTTGAAGAAAGTAACAACGCTGAACTATTTTGAATGTTACATTTCGAATATTTTAAGAAAAAAAATTTGGAGTAAATGTTTTTGACCAATGTTGAAAATAATTTGCGGGAATTTTAAATAAATATTTTGTTTTTTTGTCACAAAACAAGCCATAGCCTATGGGCCATAGTAGATCAAGGTTTGAATAACAGAGGTCTACTTTTCGTCGTTAGTCAATAATGCTTTGGCCTTAGTCGATTTCTAAAATAGCGTTTTTCGACGTCGTTTCGTCGAGCAGAATCGCTCATTCACGAAAAACTACATGGTTTCGTCGATTTTTCAAATCCGGTCAGAGACCGCAATTTGTTGTGCGCGTTTATTTTTTTCCCTGCGAAATTAAAACAAAATTAAACGGATACTTTTCGAAGCAATCTTCATTTTGTTTTTCAGCCTGTTAAGGTAATCACACACGAAAACAATTCATTACACGCCGTGCGCCATTAATAATGGCCCATTATGTATAATCCCTTTATAATTCAATTTTCCTGTTCGCTTCGTTATACTGAGATTTTTCAGACTTTTCTGGACGAAAAAAAATGGAACTCTCCGAAACTCACATATATGATGCAGTTTGATGCGTAGATTACGTTGGTGAAATAAAAAAA
>SCLG01000247.1:239595-279448 GCA_004367875.1 Oikopleura albicans
TTAAAGTAACAGTTTTTGCGCTCATTTTGGTGTTACTTTAAGCAGGTAGGTGGTGTATATATATATTGGCCGTTAGTAAATGTCGATTTGTAACTTTTTAGACTACTTAGGTTCAACTAGGTCATGCAATTCTCGGACACTGTGAAAAATGATAGTTATACAGTATAACTTATACTTATCTGACTATCCAAATTTAGTTAACAGGGCCCTGTCTGCAAAAAGCTGTCATAGCGTCATGAATATTAGCTGAATGGTTAATATACGGTATTAGCCCACCGTATAGCCCTTTCTTGGTGACAATTATGTGTATGTGCACATGTGCCAAATAATAACTATCCCTGGTTTCTGATAAAAAGTGAGTATATAACAAAAAAAGTTCTGATAATTGTGAACGAAAGATTATTAGATTTCAACTGTTAGATATTTTTCTCGTTCGAGTTCCAAAAAAAACGATATAATTATTTTCAAGGATCTTCCTACTTTATGTTTTAAAATATTTCAAAAAAGGTGATTTGCCGGCCCCTACAAACAGACCACACACATGCAATTCCTTTTCATTTTACGTCCTTCCAAGACACTTAACCTTCAAACACATATGACGGAGGTTTCTCCGTCCGGGCATAAAAAATACATTTTTTATGGTGTTTCATTCTATTTAATGTAACGGCAGCGAACACTGACATAGATTAATCGATTACAAAGTCGGAAAACAGATAAAAATAAGAAAATTGCTTCCGTAAAGATTATCAATTAGTCATTTATTGGAGCTAGGAACCTCAAAATAGAGGTTATTTGCAATTAATAGTTTTCAGGGACACTTTTTTCTGTCATATTTTTCTAAAAATTTTTAATAGTTAACGGCCCACTATCATGTGAAAAATGAACCCCGTACGTCATCCGGTTAACCATTTGTGAATTTGTGGTTTTCTGGTCAAATCGACCAAAAAGTGTCCAAGGGTGGTCGGAGAGCTTTCAAGAGTATGCTCATTCAATTCAGGACCATCGAAAAAAGTGCAATTTAATAAAATTAAAAAAAATGCGGAAAATCGGTTGAGCTATAATAATTTCAAATCAAACTGTCATGAGTTAATGCGCATTTGTTTTGAAAATAAAACAATAACTAAAAGGGGGAGGGGTATTCCGGTGGAGAACACGGATTTATAAGGGGCTTAGCAGTAGGGTTCGGCACAAATCGCTCGCTTTGGCTCGCCCAGAGCCAAAAATTACAATTGGAAGCCAAGCCGATCCAACGAAAACTTTAATGGGCGCGAGCCAAGCCGAGCCAACGAAATTTTGAGAAGGCCCGAGCCGAACTGAGCCGAGCCAGGGAAAATTTAAGGGGGCCCGAGCCGAGCCAACCCGAGCCAAGAAAATTTTTAGACGGCCCGAGCCAAGCCAACCCGACCCAATTAAATTTTCAGAGTGCTCGACCCGAGCCCAGCTACGGGCTTATAAAAGTAGCGAGCCAAAAACCTGAAAGCGACCCAAAAAACAAAAGCGAGACAAACATGAGACATGTCTGGCATGAAAATGGTCAAGTTATTTTTTTTGTTCGATAAAAAACTGATTTTGATCGTTTTTCGGGACGGCCCAAAAATTACTTTTTCGGAACTTACATTGAGGGAAACCTCAAACATGTATTAGCCAAAAAAGTAGCCAATTGTGCCCAGCCTTGATTAGCAGTTGAACAAAAAAAAACGTAGCATATGTAGTAAATAATATGTACTAATAATGATTTTAATTACAACTGACAAAGATTTCCTCTCTAGTTAAAACCTTTTTAAGCGTCCAACCAGAAAACTGGTTAAGTAAATTGCCTCCGTAAGCTATACAGGCGATAAATAAAAATTATAGGCGATAAATATTCATAAACTTATATTATTGTAGTTAAGGCCGCAGAATAAGTTCATAGCTAACATTTTAAGTTTCATTATAACAAGAATGCAGGTAACCCGTATCTTTTAATATTTTATAGAAAACACATTTTTGTCATTCGTCATTGTGGTAACTAGGTACATATGTATTATCACGTGTATATTGGTAGATATGAAAGAAGTGGGCAAATCGAAGCTCTCTAGGGGGCCCTGGTGGTCCAAATCAATTTTTGAATAGTCAGATCGACGCAGTTTGACGAGCTTTACAACTTGGCTTTACCAGTTTTTTTTTCGAAAAATTTTCGATTTGCTCACTTCTTTCATATCTACCATTGAAAATGGCGTGAAGTCCCCATCGCGTTGTTAAACAAAATAAGAAAAAAATTCTAGATGTGAGTTTTCTGAAATTTTAACACCAATCTAGAAAACATATCTCATTTCAAATATGCACATTATGTATGTTTGTTGATGGCGAAAAGCGTAACATATTTGTATGATTAAACTAAATAATTTTTAGCTATTATGTTAACAAATAGACCACGCGACAATTGATCTAGTCCATAAATAGTCATCGATTTTTTCTTGGTGATCAGGTTCTTACCGATAATAAGAACCGGCCTCTTAGAATTTAAATCCGATTTAATAATTCAATTGTTAATTTACTTGCTTGTCTATAGATTATGCTCCGTTGCTTGCCTTGTATATCGACAATTTGAAAAATAGATAGACCAAGCGATTTGGGATGGTTTGAATCATGAGCTAAAACTTTGAGAGCAACCTGTAACTATGTTGTGCCTGTCCCTTCAAAATTGCTAGACTAAAAAAGTCGCTCTAGGGGGCCCCGGTGGTCCAAATCAAGTTCTGAATAGTCAGATGTACGTATTTTGACGAGCTATACAACTTGGTTTTACCAGTTTTTTTTCGAAAATTTTTCAATTTGCCCACTTCTACCATATCTACCATTAGAATCTACCAGTGTACTGCAATTTGCTCAAAAATGGTCCAAATTTGTAAAAATACAAACTCATAATCATTGGAGGTTGTCACGCTTAGATTCTCGAAAAAAAATGTCGACCAATATCTATCATAAAAATTGATCCCGGATATATCCGTATACAGCACATATCCGCAATGTTGCACAAGTTACGAGAAATACTAAGATGTGTCCTACGTTAATCGAAAATTTATAAAAAGCAGTTGTCAAAAACAAACCAAATGAGTGTTAATTTCGTGAGATTGAATTAATGAAAAAGCGTATAATGAAAAAAATTTTTTCAACCAAATTGGTACCTTATTATAAGGTACTCGCGTCAAATACAGTTTATACAGTTGTCGTAAAGAGTGATATATACAAATTGTNTTTTTCAAAATATTTTTTGTTCTAGATCAATTACGCAAAAAATGACAGGTCATTTTCTGTGCCTTATTATTCCGAACATTTCAACAAAAAAAGGAAATCCATAGTATCAACAGTGTTGGTGGTATTCAAGCGTTTTTGTTGCCGTTTTTGTCAAGTTCAAGACCCGATACCCGATCGGTACTGAAGACTATGTCACCAAAAATATTTCCATGTGATGCCGGAAGTGTTGTTTCATTGATACAGGGAGAAAACAATTCCATCGTTTCAATATAACGTGCCTAAAAAACGTTTTTCCCAAACGTAAAGTTTGTAAACAACACGAGGGACCCCTCCTTAATGAAAAAGCGTATAATGAAAAAAAATTTTTCAACCAAATTGGTACCTTATTATAAGGTACTCGCGTCAAATACAGTTTATACAGTTGTCGTAAAGAGTGATATATACAAATTGTATGACAAATTGTAAGGTTGAACAACAATGTTTAGGGTTGTAAACGTGAACTTAGTTTCATTCTTAACAATTTTTGAACTTGCATAATATCGGTCTCTTCTTTGAATTGGTTTTACAAAAATTAATTAAAATCCGTGATAAATTATGACCCATTAACTTATGAGACATAAGTTAATTATGGCCCATAAGGTGAAAAGACTTAAAAAATCACATGTATATTGGATGCCCTGGGTGAATTAGTAATAGCTTTAAGGTCGTTTTTTATATGTTTTGGTCAGCATATTTGTAATTATAATCTTAATATTTTTGTATGGAAAGCATATTTTATATTACAAATTCAAACATTTTTGGTACATTTAAACAAGTCGTATGACATAGACTATGTCACATAGTCTATATCAGATAGAACAGACGATCGAACGGTTTGAGCAAGACGCTCGGTTCTGGGATATTTTAGACTTTTTGGCACGAAAAAAAAATAGAATTTGTTCGAAGTCACAATTAACTCCCAGGGGGAAGTGCGTGTATACAGACACGCAACTTGTTTTTTCGTGGATTTAAGGCATATGGAGGCCCCGTAGGGCAAAACGGGTATTGGTGACCCTTCCTCAACTTTTCGAGAAAACTCGATTGACGGTTTTTTTTGCACAGGTTGGAGATTTCAAATAGGTCTCTAGGGGGCCCTGGTGGCCCGAATGAATTTCTGAATAATCAGATCGACGTAGTTTGACGAGCTCTACAAGTTGGCTTTACCAGTTTTGTTGAATTATTGCGAATTATTGTGAATTTTTTAAGTGCGTGTTTATTTACACGCATTTCCCCCTACGGGTTCCCAAAAACTCCTTCCCCTGAGAGTTAACGTGGAGTTTGACGGGTGGATCTCAAGATTTTAGGCCCAGCAACAGCTAGCTGGCCTTCCCAGATCAATAGCTCATTTTCAGTACAGTTCATTTTTATTTTGAGTCCGACAGGCCAGCACAGGACAGCTCGTTTTTTTAATTTTTGAGCTATATAGGACAGTTCAGCACAGCTCATTTACAGCTAGCTTACATTATCTATTATAGATAAGGCGTGAAATTTTAAAGCCTTATTTATAACCAGAAATAAAAAGTAAAAACGTATAAAATTAAATTGATAAGAGGAAACAGTAAACCCGGCCACGCTTTTGCGTAGGTTCGGCAATATTGTCTTTTGTACTTAACTCTGAAACCAATGAAGCTGGAATGAAATTTCTTAGTTAAAACTTTAGAAATAATCAAAATTAAATCGACATATAAAAAAGATACATTTTTTTGATATGCATTTTGATCGAAAGTTATGTGAAAAGGAAAAATTTATTATGTGCGCTGTGCCTAAAAATTGCACAAAAAGCGTGGCCGAGTTAACTTAATATTCGATTTTTCAAGATAGTATTTACTTTTTTTCTCATAATCAAATAAGCCATTGCAATTAGGTGGCGTTATTAAAATACAGTTAAATAATGTTTTTTAGGGTTTCAAAGTTTGTCAAGACGAAAAGTGCCGTTTATTTGTCGAAATGACAGAAGCAAGTGAGGCGAAACTATTGTCACCAAATTGCTTTATCATTATCATTTTTTATGTTGGTAGTCTTGGGAAACTGTTTAAATGTCATATAATTTTCTAAATACAGACCCTCACCCCGAATACGGTAGATTAACTATCCGAAACAAGCGTATTTTAACAAGGTCTCGGTACGCGGCTCATAAAAGTCAAGCTAAGCTAATTCAAAATATAAGCCGACTTTGCCGAGTCCTGGCCTGACCTGACCTGTCATGACCTGACCTTAGCTGTTTTATAGTTTTTAAATATTATTTACACATGAATGACTCTTTGATCAAATTCCATGAACTATTTCTAGATCTTGCTAAAAAGTTTCGCCATTAAATTTGGCGCGCTTATTGGACGCTAATTTAAATCGCGGCCGCTGATTGGCTGCATAAACTTACGGTTCTCGCGTGAGAAAATAAGCCAAATACATAAATAATCCATGGTAACTTGTATGTTCTAGAATTAATTAATTTTAATTAGCTTTGTTTGACTTTATCAATAATCGTTTTCTAAAAATTTGACAACATAATATCCTGATCATAAAAAGACAGAACGAGCAGTTATATTTGTTGTATATTTTGAAGTGAAAAATATCAAAAACAAGTTTGTATTTGAGCTCATATAAAAACAGTTAACAACAGCATCACGATTTATCAGGTCGTGGAAAATGTCAAGGTATATTACGAATATGAAGTCAACATGGTGGAAACGGACTATGTTAATAGTCAAATAAAATTCCCAAATATTTTGGTTTGTAGCCAGACAATGCACTCAAAATCGAAAGGATACGTAAAAAAGTACCGAATCAAAAAAAGTGTAACATAATGGAAAATTGTAACATAACGGCGCAGACTGTGCGGAAGAGACTTCGCTGGAAAACGAAGAAAAAAATTGTAACATAACGGGACGAACGAGGAAAATATTGCGCACTACGTGTTTTTTTTTGTACAAATTGTAACATAACGGAAAATAGTGATTAAGTAACTGCGAAAAGTATTGCGAAATACGCGTTTTTATTTGTACAAATTGTAACATAACGGCTTAGTGCGTAGGCAAAAACGCCAGAAATTTTTTTGCTAAAAAATGTAACATAACGAGACGAACGAGAAAAATTGTAATATAACGGGGTGAAACATAACGGCGCACCTGGTGTACTGGACGGTAGTTGTTTGATTATGTATGAAAATGACTTATTTAAATAAGATCTAGGAACTGTATCATTTTGGTATTCTTTGAAAGTCGAGAAGTTTTATCCCATGATTAACGAGACAAATATTAGAAATTTGTATGGATTTGGAATCAACCGTCAAAAGAAGAAAAACTGGGGAAAGTAAGCAAGTTAAAAGTTACAGGGTCAATTGAATTATTCAATACCACTCCGTGACCGAGTGACAGTCATTGCAATACCATTAGATGTGCTTCGGGATAAGTCCTGGATAATTATGTTAACCTATTAGGTTCCTTTTTTTTCTTAAAGTCCTTATTTTATATATGCAACTTAACTCCCAGGGGGAAGTGCGTGTAAATAGACAACCTCCCCCTCAACTTTTCGAGAAAATTCGATTGACGGTGTTTTTTTGCGTAGGTTGGAGAATTCAAACAGCTCACTAGTGGGCCCTGGTGGCCCAAATCAGTTTCTGAATAGTCAGATCGACGTAGTTTGACGAGCTCTACAACTTGGTTTTACCCGTTTTTTTTAATTATTGCGAATTAAAGTGACTTTTTAAGTGCGTGTTTATTTACACGCATTTTCCCCCTACGGGTTCCCAAAAACTCCTTCCTACTAAGAGTTAACAATATTGTTTACTCATGTCAAAGCGTGACAAATCAGACAAATTGGCCAAGCAGCTCCAAAAAGATTATGGGCCATGGTACGAGATGAATCAAATTAATTTAACGGAATTCTATCGAAAGACGGCTCCTGGCTTTTATATTTCGAGATGTACGGTTAATGATGTTGACTGTCGGAAAATGTGGAAATTTACCTGGACGTTTTTTGGTAAATGTATGGAACTCAATCGAGAGGTTGTCTCAGAAAACCTAAGCAACCTACTAAATCTGGAATCCAAATCAAGACAACTGCTAATTGTTTATAAATATAATGAAGCATAAGTTTGTGTCTTTTAAGTCGCAACTTTGCACTTTTTCAAATAAAGTGATTTTTGGGAGTCTTTATATACCGCGTGTCCACTTTGAATATTTCTGTTAAAAAAAAAACACTCTAGATTTAAAACTATGACGATTATTATATTGACCAATTTCGTTCCTCGTTTTTTAATGTAAGGTTATACTAATTTAGTAATTAAAAGCAAGATACAAAGTAGATACGTCAAAAACTCAGACCTGGATTAGATCATACATCAAAATAGTCATTCTAGATTGTTTGATATAATTTTTTGTTACTTATTATTAATTATTATTATTATTATCATTTATTATAAATTTAGTTGCGTATTGATTAAAAATTGAGAAAGGAGGGTCACACCAGTTCAAGAAAAAAAAAAGAAAACTACTCTGTTCTAGGAACACGCAGCGGATTTTCATGAAACTAAACTGGTTTAAATGCGCATAATGCCGGTTTTAATTATTAATTTATTTATTTATTTATTTAATGGAGAGGAGGGAAAGGAAGGTCACTCCAATTCAAAATAAAATTGCTCTTTATAAATCTTTATCATCTTAAAATATATCGACACGGTACACTAGAAACGCGCAGCCGATTTTTATTAGACTTAACCGGTCGTGAGCGTTAACCGGTAGTCCGTCCTGAACCGGTACTCCGTCCTGAACCGGTACTCCGTCCTGAACCTGTACTCCTTTTTATACTAGTCAAATGATGCAAAACATATTTCTACTAGTAGATATACGCTCAATTGTCGTAATTAGGGTTTTCTTTTCACAGACCCGTTTTCCGGTATCGTGCCAATAAAGCCTGTACAGATATATCATATATATGATTTATTTTATAGCTTGTACTAAAATAGAGCAAAATCTTAAATAATAAAAAAGTAAAGTTAAGCATAGGTTTTTTTTGTGAATTCGACATAATCTCATCTTGGGTAGAACGCTATCCTATAATTATCTTAAATAAGCAGTTCTAATTAGAATCAGAAAAAAGATAAGCACGAACAACTACACAAGAAAAGTCATGACTGGGTCCGATCTCTACGATTAACGGTTGCTTATAATAGTTCTGATAAGGCTGTCCATAATCAACATACCAGATCATAGTTTCGCTAATAATTTTGATAGGTACTGTTTTGAAGCCAGTAAGCTGCACCAAGTAAGCAGTAAAAATTGATTTTCATAAACCTTGTTTGGAGCAAATATCCCAATTTAGTCTAACAAAACATTTCCTATGAATTATTTTTATTAATTAAAAAAGTATTTCAAGCAGAACAATTAGGGGTAAACCAGATGTCGGCACTCGGGTACCCGAGCAGAGGTTGGCAGAATTTGTACCCTTGTCCGCGGACAAGGATAAACACGGGTAACTTTCAATAGTAGGGTATGGAAGGGTGCACTCTTTTTTTTTCACTCGGCAAATTTACCAAATTTTACCCATTATCCGCGGATAATTACCCTGCCTACCTAAAGTCAATTCCTGCCAACCTCTGTACCCGAGCTCGGGTATTTCCCGAGTTTACCCGTACCCGACACGGGTAAAGCTCGGACGGGTAGCCATTTTTTCGGTCGTGTATGAGGGGTATTTTAGTGAGTCAGGTTTTTATGAGTCGGGTAAAAGCCGAGTTACTCGGTCATTACCCGGCTCGGGTACGGGTAACTATTTTTTCTTCTCGGGAAACACGGGTAAATTCGCGTTACGGGTAAATTCGCGTTACGGGTAAATTCGCGTTACGTCTTTATAGGTAGTGATAAAAATGGCTAAACGGAAAGGTAAAAAGAACAATTATTTAGCGGATATTGGTGTGGACAACCTAATTCTGATCCCACGTATGGATGGAAAGGGGATTACGATTCGTTTTCTGTATTTTATGTCCATTACCCACTTTCATATGAGGACACACGATCTGGAGCACATTTTCACTCGCTCGTTTCAAACTTATCCCCACAAATTACGCTGCAACTTCGAACGACCGTTTATCTGGGTCAACCATATACCATATGCAACAAAACTAGTGGTTACACACATAGGTATACTATTTTTTTACAATTTATAACAACTTTTGACCAAGTTGAAATTTTTCGACATGACAAACTTGATAAGTTCTTCATCTTCAGTAATTTGAATGAATCATTCTTAAATTTGTATTTAGCCACTGTGAGTATAAGGCACTCCTCAATCATATGACAGACATTTGTGGCTGTGTTCCGGATCACATTCCAGGCGTCAGAAATCTGGTCGAAAAGTCCGATTTAGCATCCTGTAATTTTTATCAACAAGTCGGGTTTTGAATTTGAAACAAAAAGCGGCCTAATTATAATAATTTTTTGTTGAAGCTGTTTTTTGCAAGTATAAAACTTTGGGTAATAAGTGAGCACAATTATCAGTCTAATAACTGATCAAGCGGAAACCTGAAAGTAACATTTTTTTTTCTGTATAGCTGACAATTTTTTTGTTAAAATTGAAACTGTAAAATTCAAATCCCGATTAAGCCACTTGTGTGAGTTATGTGTATGAGTATTTTGACCCTTACGTTGCTGAGTGTCTTCCAGTGAGGTTTGCCAACTAAAATGAATTAATTTTTTTTTAATTTATTTAGTTTATTTGGAGTAATTTCTAAACAAATAACATACCCATAGTATTTTTGGTGTTTTCTTAGATCAATAGGTTAATCCGCTGGTGACCAGCAAATATGCGCTTGGTATTTTTGTGCTTGAAATAAAAATTTTCAACAAGGTTTTATTAAATATAAAATTGATATCAACGTTGAAAGCAAACCTTGAAAAAGCGTGTGTCAACTCGGGTTATAGAAACTATGCTTTGAAAGTAAGTACATAGGTTCCCAAAAACGACCATCTTCTTAACTCTTCGGAGAAATGGCTGTTCACTGTGCATCCTGTGAAAAAATTTATATTGCAGTTAACAGTTAACCTACAGTTTGATTCAGTACGATGAAGTCCCCACGCGAAGAATGAAGTTTGGAAACAAATTGGTGGATGGCGGAATAAGTTGAGTACTAACAGGGCCGTTAAATCATTAACCTATATTTTTTTTCTAGAATTTCTACACACGCATCTTCAACTTAGTTCTATCGGCCACGTTATCAACCAGGAAACCCCGAAGGTATGATTTGAATGTGTGATTCACCAGCGGAGCATGTAAAATACAAACATGTTATAACATTTTATCAATTGGACAAATACAGTTCAAGACTATTTTACAGTAAAACAGACATTGAAATGTCACCTTTATGAGATGCGTGGCGCATTGTGCGCCAATATCGCAGTGATTGTCAAACGGGAAAAAATAAAAAATGTTACCACTTTTTGGTGACGTTGCTTGATACCGCGTCTGACGCCTATATGACCTGTCATTGGTCTTTTTTGAGTGCGCTTTTTTTTAATGTTTTTGTATTACAATCCTCCCCCTCTTAAGTGCAGCACTTAAGGAGAAATATGCATTTCCGCTAATAATTTTTTTCGCGTTTTAAAATCACGACGATATTCCTGAGTAATTTATTTAACGTTGTTCAAAATGGTTAATTTATCCTAGAGCATAAAAACTACATCATTTGTACATTGCAAAATGTGGAGGATAAAACTCATTGTTGAACATAATCATTCTAGATGACATTTGATCAATTGTTGGCGGACCTCGGTGGTGTTATGGGATTATTACTCGGACTCAACATTTTGGAAATACTCGTGTTTATATGCAAAATTGTGAGCAAGTTTTGGTATTTTGTCAAGGTGAGTACATAAGTTTTTAAGTCTTCTACTGCACAGGGTGCGCAGTTATCTTGCGAACTTGGTCCTTGAAAAGTCGCAAGATAAGCGTTTTTTGCAAGATAAATTATTATAAATCCCGAAAAACAAAATTCTGAGAAGTCGCAAGATAGGTTGAAACTCAGGTTTGTTTTTTTGATTTTAACTTTTTTAACAAAATTTTACGTCGATTAAATGTTCTCTCTATTTTCCCGCCGGTAATTTTTATATAAAGGTTCATGGGGTGTTGTTCCATGGGTTTTTAATTTAATCGTCCAAAAGTTATCGAGAAAATTATTATGTCAACCAACCAAGCCAACAAAAACACTCTTGGATTGTTTGCCAAGTATGCCGAGCTTTCCATCAAATAAACTTGTTCCAAAGCTAACATTATTTTTCAGATCTGTTCGTATCATAAGTTACACATGCTGAATGAAAAATGTGATTCGGTGAACATAAAACAAAGTTAGTCAAATTATTATTGGACTTAAATTTTAAAATATTTTATAGCTGTCATAAATGGATTTGAAAGCAAATACAGCCAATCGAAGACAGGCAGCAAGAGAGGCAGCCTACGCCGAGAATCAACTTTGCAGTTATCTTTGGATTACTAATACATCATTCATTTAGCAAATACCGATTTACATAAAAAAACTGCCATATCCCCAAAAATTTCCTCGTTATAATTTTTTCTCCGAGTTTACCAATCAAAATTCTGACTGTATTGTTGTAAAAATCAACGCAAGACTGATATGCGTTTCAGCGTCTCCCAGGCGCGATTTTGTAATTAACTCGCAGGGGAAAGTGTGTGCATATATGCACACGACTTGGTTTTTATTCGATTCAAGGCATACGGAGGCCCCGTAGGGCAGAATTGGTATTGCTGACCCCCCTCAACTTTTCGAGAAAATTCCATTACCGATATTTTTACGAAAGTTGGATATTTCAAGCAGGTCTCTAGGGGGCCCTGGTGGCCCAAATCAATTTCTTAATAGTCAGATCGACGAAGTTTGACAAGCTCTACAACTTGGCTCTACCAGTTTTAGAATTATTGTGAATTTTTAAGTGTCTGCGTACGTGCACATAATTTTGTCAACGGGTTATAAAAAAGTCCTTCCCCTGAGAGTTAACTAATGGGAATCCTATGAAGTAAGTGTGTCCATAGATGTAATAAAGATTCGCAAGGGAAAACAAGGTGGACAGCGACCTCATGATGTTATAGAGCACACATTATTTTCAAGAAAACCGCTGTCTCAAACAAATTCATAGAAACGTAAATTCGAGTTCGAAAAAGCCGCTGATAAACACGCTTGAAATAGGCAACGCGGCCTTTTCAAGAAAAGGTTTCTCGTAGAAAATTCCCAAATTAGTTTTTCAGGGAAAATTCAGACAAGTATTAGACATAAATTTTTTTCAGACATAATTTTTTTCCTCCCTTTAATTACAAATTGTGGTTTTCAGGGAACATCTATTTGTGGTTTTTCGGGGAAAAAGTTTCTCAAGGAAAACCTGTGTCGAAGAAAACGTTTCTCCCTTTGAACCTATTTCCAAAAAAAAAACGTTTTCTTGAAAAGACCGTGTTGCCTTTTAACGTTCAAACTTTGACGTCATTTGACGTAGACATAATTACATAATAACTCTTGACATAATTATCTGGCCGTGTGACAATTAAGTAATGTACAACTTTTAAACTATTCAAGAACATTCTGTTTTTAAATTATTGTTACATAATTAAGGTAACTTCTGAAAGCAAATGTAATAAACTGCGTGACACATGACATTGTATTGCCATAAAAAATTACTCTCACGACTGACCTACCATAACTACAAATAATAAAAAAAAACTAACTCAGTTTTTCTTACTGTTGAGAATTAAGTATGTCCAGACGAATGTCCGTTGAATGGATCGAAGACAGGGATGAAAACTTGAATCCGCGACCTTATGACCAATAGCTGATTATAACAGTTTTGTGAAAAGGAATTATTTTTCATCCCATATCAAAGACAAGGGTCTAATTTTAGAAAAAACAATGAATATGAAAACCATGACAATGAACAACACAAAGGTAGTCGAAATAAACGTCATCTAAACATATAAAGATTTTCCGGTTTAAATGTGTACGTAGTGAAACGTAAACTTCCTGTAAAGGAAGAATAACGGATTACTTTTTTGATTCAAAATAACTATTTATATTTAAGACCGACAAGCCGTCATTTTCTGGACGACGGGCTTCTGTAGACTGGATGAGCACGAAACACAATGTTATTCGTCGGCCAAGCGAAGTACTCATCATTCCAGAAGGCATCTCCGATTTACTCAAGAAATCAACTGATAAATAAAAACAATTATATTTCCTTCTCAAGAGCTTAAAAGTGCAATACATTCCTAGAAAAGTTCTGCTTTGATTGTGATCTATTCCACAAAATCGAATTGGTGTTAGTGACAAGCTGACCGCTAGTTAGAGGTTCAAAAGTGTTAAAAGTTTTAACTTGAAACCCATAACAGGTTATCTAGAATTTAACCAGAAATCGGTTAACCAGAAATCGACCTTGACAAGAAAATAACCGCCATGATGGCGCTATCGTTCACCTAATCGAATACAATAATAAAATTTGGAATAACTCCATTTCGGGCTACTAACAAAATAAACCGAAACAGTTTTATATGATACCGTCGAGGGCTGGCGTTAATTAACGTGAAATTGAAAACGTTTATAAAAATGGTAATATTTTGAAGGAGTCGGGCTTTTTGATAAACCGATATTTTAATGCAACGCGATTATTTATCATTTAGAATTACATGATTTAATGAGAATAGCCAACCCATCCGATATTTATAATTACTCAAAGGCATATTACCGGTAAAACCGGAATACCCCAGAAACGTACCCAAAAATCGGATTCTCCGCCTCAAAATACCTATTGTCCCAAAGTTTCGTGATTTTAGGAGGTCGCGCCCACGAGATATTGAGTCCAGACCCTGGACCGTGGACAGCCTACCCTCAATATGGCCATATATGGTGTTTTGTGAGTGAGCAACAAAATATTTTTTCTTCATTATGATTACGAATATATTCAACATTATGAAATTACGTACAACAGCTTTTAAAATATTCTCAGTTTTACACATTTCCAAAAAAAATTTTCACACTTTTTGACTTCTAGGGCGTGATTTTTTCCGCCGCACTCTTCGACTCCGAGAGCGTGAATCGTCAGCTTTGTCTTCGGTTTTTATATTATAATGATTTTTCAGATCGTTGCTTGTCTGGGTTGCTTCTACATTATAAAGTGTCGGATCAAAAATATACATGGGTGTTACTTGTGTGCCCAAGTCCGGATTGCATCTATATTGAACGTATTTTG
The DNA here is from genome assembly GCA_004367875.1 of Oikopleura albicans. Lineage (NCBI taxonomy): Eukaryota > Metazoa > Chordata > Appendicularia > Copelata > Oikopleuridae > Oikopleura > Oikopleura albicans. Next base: position 254,100 of record SCLG01000247.1, read on the forward strand.
ATGTCATTGGGCCTTTCATGAGTAAACCGAGCCCAGCGGTGGCTGCTTCCTGGAGATGATTTCGTATCGACTCGGGCAATAATGACTTAATCTTTTCAGACAGCGCCTTGCACGCCTCACACGACTTCAACTTTTCGAAACATCCCCCAAGCTCACCGCTTATATCTATTAAAAATGTAATATGTAAAAATAGGATTAAAAAAAAATCTAAAAGTTATGTCGTTCGCGAGCACAGTGCTCCTAGACAGTCATATTACAGTCAGGGGTCTCTCGATGTGCACTCTTGCGATGTGCATGTCTCTCTCGATGTGCACTTTTTTTACCAAAATTTGTAAATATCCTCTCGATGTGCACGTTTTTCGGAAATCGAATATGCACATCGAGAGACCCCTGACTGTATATGACTCATATAAGATTTGACATTTCAGCATGGGAAATTTTAAACTTTAATAGGGAGTTCGGATTAGTTCGACACGGCGGTTTTTGGCCGGTTAAGATGTTTCGATTTCCGGTTTTCACTTTTTTTGTGACCAGAAGTGACCGGAAGTGACCGGAAATGAAAAAGAATAGCTTTTAGGTCAAATAACACCAGGCAAATCATATTATAATTTCACGGCCCCGTGTGTAGCGAGGATATTTCCAGCAAAACTATGTCCACTTACCGACTTTCGGCAATGCCCCAAATCCAGGTATTGCAGACCCCAACCCAGGTACAGCAGCCGAAATCAACCCGGCAGCTTTCATAACTTTTTTGGCTTTTTGGGCTGCGTCACGAACTTTTATATGCGTTGAACAGGAAGAGCTTCGGTAACGCACAAATTCCATTTCCGAATGTTTTTCTTCGAGTTCTTCAAGAACTGGATCATCGTAGGTTGGTTCCGTTATCTCTTCACCATGAATGTATTCTAGTTCCTATTTAAAATGAATTATGCAAATACACCGGGTGCGCAGTTATCGGGCGGGTTTGTGCTGTTATCGGACACCCTTTGCTTTTATTGGGGTTTTTTTCATATTTTTGGATATATATGACCAAATTTCCCGCTCGTGCTGTTATCGGGCACCCTCTTGCAGTTATCGGGCGGTTTTTTTTGCATATTTGCACCTTATTCCGCTTCCGCCCTGAGCAGTTATCGGGCGCCCGATTAAGGTTTTTTGTCGCGAAACCCGCCCGATAACTGCGCACCCGGTGTATTTTTAACAAATATTTTTACTTTTTCCCTAAAATCCAAACGAATTTATCGAAAGCCTCGAAAATGACAATTTATGAAACTGCCCTTGGCCTTCAAAATTATACGTAAAAATAGATTTTTAGCCGAATATTGATTGGTTTGAAAATAAAATTGTTTCCGTACCTTGACAGGTTCCGCCTTAACAACATCGGACACTTTGTTGGCAACTTCGGCAACATTCTGTGCGACAGTAGCAACCTTCGCTCCAGTTTCGGAAATTTTCGTAACTGTTTTCGAAAGTTTAGGTGGTGTTTTGTCTTCTTCATCATTTTGGTCGGAATGAATTTTGCACGTCATATTTGCCAAAGCGTGGAAAAATACATCCGCTTCATCGTGAAGAGAACCATCATCGCCCTCATGGAGTAAATCGCTTCTTCTTTCGTCGCCGGATCTATCCATAGAACCGATAAAATACATGGCTTATACAGGCTGTTTACTTCGATTTTGTATTTGAAAATTGTAAAAAAAACCAAGAGTTGTAAAAAATGTATTTAAATGCATAAAAAAAATTGAAAAAGTTCCATCAAGCGTCAGAATTGGCGAAATAAAATGAGGTAGAATTGAACATTATTATTTTACAGCGAAAAATTGTAACAAAACGTCGACAAAAATAAAACTTTTTTAAATCAATGAAAAAAAAAATACTCGAATTAGTACCAAAAGTAAAGAAGAAATGTCGAAAAATATTAGAGAAAAAAGTTATTATGACGAAAAGACTGCACTGTTTCGAGGATTTTGTGCAATATTTTTTGATCCACTTTCATGATAACAACATTTGCGCCACAAATTTTTTTAGGAAAAACGTGAACTCACTTTTATTAATTTCATTTTTTTTCGCCAAAAACTTTACTCAAAAAAAACCCACTTTGATTTTTTCAACAATTTTATTTGTCAAAAATTCTAGTCAAAAATTTGAGAAGAAATTTAACGAAACCAGGTCAAATTCAAAAACTTTTTATTAAAAGTGTATGAACAGCCGGGGATCGCGGGTTAGTACTTTTTTTCAGCTTTCATGTAATTTTCGACGAATTTTTTTGACGAATAACATTTTTTTTGACAAAATAATTCATTTGACGAAAGCGATATTGCTCGTCTTAACAATATAAAATATATTGTGGACAGCCTATCTCGTAGTAATTGTTCAAATTCAGCAATTTCTACTGTTTCCTCATGCATGTCCATGTTATCATATTCATCGTTCAAACCATATTTGGCTCGCACCAAATCTATATTCAGGGGTGGTTCGGTTTCAAAGTCTAATATTGGTATATGTCAAATTAATAAGGAATTTTGTATTTCTGCCATGATTTCTTCTGGATCAGAATTGATTTCGGTATAGATGCCAAAAGGTTAAGATTTTATTGGTTGATAAATCAATTCCTTTTCTTCAAAGTTCCTAGTTTATTCAACCACTCTGCTAGCTTAGTTTGTTCTCAAAGAGAACGTTTTTTCCTGGCGAGAAGGTGTCTCCTAAATGAGAAAAACAGCGGTTAGCTCACATGGGTCCCGGCTGGATAATCAATTTGCAACCCGTGAGGGTAACATTTCAACGAAACGCATTTGCGGCTATTTTAGCCAAATTTTGTAATTTCACCGAACTTCGTAAGTCCGCCCAATGATAGCCTTATCCAGTTTTATGTAGTTTTTTTAAGATTAACCCGCATGTAACTTTCGTGAAACTTGAGCCAGATTGAAAAAAAGCCGCAGCTATTTTTGATTTTCTCCGAAATAAGTCAGTTCAACAACATATTAACTATTAACACCTAATATGACGAGATAGCCGAAAATTAAACAAGGAAATGTGAAATGATTCTGTTATACCATTTCCTTTGTCATTAAACATGTCAGTATTTTCTTCTTTCGGTTTTTTAGATGTTTCTATTATTTGTTTCGTGAGTTTTTCGGTTGATTCTTCGCTCACTTGAGTCACTTGAGTACTTTTTTCATTTCCACTCTCACGAATTTCTTCCCGTACTTTTCGTTGAAGCTCTTTTGTTTTGCCCAAATATTCAACTTGGGCTTCCGACGGGTGATGTAGGGTATTCATCTCGGCATTTCGGCTATTTGTCGCAACCCTAACCGCCATTTCTCGCCGCTGTTTTTCGTAAATTAACTTTGGATCCTTAAACTGGAGTCGCTTTGATTTTGTTGGTTTAGGCGGTTTGTGATTATAATAGGTGCCCTTGTGTACCATTATCGGAGTACCGAATAACTTCCGTTTGATCCAGCTCAATGCTGGTTTAACATAGTCTTTTGCTTTGCTCGCCAATTCTTAATATTGATAGAATAACAAATACCGGGACCAAACTGAACTTACTGGGGCCGTAGTTAGCGCCTATGGTTCCCGCAATCGATCCTCCAATACCTCCACCAAGAGATCCGGCTAAGGCCAGGTTTCCGATGTCGGGAAATGTCGTTGTTGTTGGTGATTGTGTTGTCGGGGGTAATGTTGTCGTTGTTGTCGGTTGCACCGCTATGGGATAATAAATTAAGGCGAGTTAATTATTTACTGAACATGTACTTCCAAAAGTATTTTCGTTCAAATGAAAAAAAAACTAGTTCCTCTTGAATATGGGAAGCTCGGACAAATGTTGAAACAAAAATAAAACCCACAAAAAATGAAACTAGTTTCGAGGTTTTTAATATTATCAAAGCTTTATATTCCAAAAATTCTAGGTTTTACCGAGGAAAATAAAATAAAAAGAACGACCTAAATCCATAAAGAAAAAATGCACGTACGTAAAACACACTGATAGCCAGCCATTGAGACGATATGGTCATCTTCGTTGAATAAATCGTTGCAAATGTACGCACTGTTCCAAGGAAACTCTCTAAATTATTTGTTCCATTTGGTACTTTTGGGCGGTGGATTTCGTACTTCGTGCCCTCTTCAACTGGCGGTTAAATGCGCAGTCTGTAGGCGATTTACTTTGAAAGTGGCGGTGAACTGCAAAAAAAAGGCTGATAGTTTCAAAGTGGCAGTTAACGGAAAAAACGCATTAGACCAATGAAAATAAAACACTGATAAGTATAGAACTTGTAAGCTGCCCAATCAGAAAAATTTATTTTTTAATCAGGGATTTAGGGGTACATTTCATTTTCAATCGTCATTTCTGGAATATAGGGGGTACATTTCATTTTTATTTTGAAATGAAATGTACCCCAATATTTGACGATTTGAGGGGTACATTTCATTTTCAATCTTCATTTTTTAGAATATAGGGGGTACATTTCATTTTCATCAACACTTCGAAAAAAAGATGAGTCATAATTTTTAATTGGAAATTTATCATATATGATAAAATAAAAATGCCGGTTAACTTCAAACTAGCGGTTAACTGTAATCTAGCGGTAAACTGCAAACTGACGGTTAACTGCAATCTGGCGGTTAAATGCGCAGGGTATAGGCGTGATCCTGGAAAATAGTGATAATAGTGGCAGCAAATAAGCGTAATAGTGGCAGTTAACTGCGCACCGTGTGTACTGTTAGCCCATTTTACTACCTAGTAGGGACCTGTATGTGCGAATTTGGTTCGTTTTGTGGAGAAAAGGTAATTCGCCGACAGTTTTTGTATATGTAAATCTACTATAGACTTCATCGCATACTTAAATATAAACTGTCGGTGAACCAGCATTTCTCCAGAAAACATATTATTCGAATTCGGACGGTTTGTAAAATCGTAGAGGTACAACTCTGACATTTCAAGCATAGTTACACGGTGATACAATTTCTTATCTAAAAACTTCTTATAACTCACTCGTCGCTGACCCAAAGATCAATAACTTTAACCGAATTCCCCACCGATGGATATCGTCTTGAGAAAACTTGTTGCCATCCATCTGCGCGGTGTTTATCACTCAAACGATGTGATCCCTTTTTGCTTTTTTTCGGCCGGCGAACAATTTTGTCCGTTAAATTGCCGCCACATGTTTTCATATTGTCCTCGGCGTTTATCATTGCATCGCCATGGAATGGAAAAGTCACAGCGTGGCGATATCCACCGTGCCAGGTCTCGCCAATGCCAACCTAGTACACAAATTTGAAGACTAATTTTTTTCGTAAGTAAGATAAAATGGGATCGCTTCTTTTGGTACTGAAGCTTATGATGGTACGCAAGCGTCTTTTGGCACCGATGGTTCTTTTAGTACCAATGCTTCTTCTGGTACTAACCATTCTTTTGGTACCAAAAGACTCATTTGTTATAAAATTCAGCCCTGATTCAAAGAAATAAACCCTGATTCACGAGCGCTTATATCATTGTTTAGATTGCTTAACTAACGGGATAATAATTTTCGAAGCTTGACGATCCATCAAGCAATGTATTAGCACGGTTCGAAATCGTTAACCCATCGAACGCGATACCATCACACGGTTTGAACTCACTGAAACCAACTAACAATGTGCTTTAAAATTGTTATTATAGGAATAAAGGTGTTTATGTTAATAAATTTTATTAACTTTTGGTATTATGTAGGCAGACATGCCGAAAAAAACACAAACAATCTTAAGGTTAATTAACTTTGTTGACTTAGATGAATTTTCTTAACTTTAGTAATATTAACTTCAAGAGTTTTTACTAAGTTGTTACTAAAAATTGTTGAGAGCCTCAATTGTATAAAGTAAATGTCTTTGGTTTATATGAAAGCACGACCCTGGTGGTTGAAAGGCTAAATGAATTGGACCATACGTCTCAACCTGGTCTGTAAATATTTGTTCGTCCTCCGCCAATAATGGATGTTTATATTGCGCCCACGTAATATACCCTCCATTATCCCAAGCCATTTTGAAATAAAACGGCCTTTTGTGGTCAATATTATTTGTTTTTTCACTTGTACACTATATTATCATGATATGTAAACTTATGCAATAATTTGAAAATAGCAAATTTAGAGAAATTGGTAAGGAGAAAATTTTGTTCTGACGAAATTGTAGTATCAACTCTAGGAAAAAATATAAACCAAATGTTGCTGATTGTAACCGAGGTCAGCAAACATGTCTCAAAATAGTGCCTATTTACGGTCGTTTATTGGGCCAATAATCGTAAAAATCGCTAATTGCATTCAAATGTTAAAGACCAATCCCTTTTTTGCATCGATTTCAGCGGATTCAAGTTAATCCACGAGTCTTCATGTTCAAATTTACAGCTATTGGTGGTACATTCCGTTTTGAGCTTGTCGACGTCAAACAGATCGGGCGCTTGTTGGTGATAAATGTGCTCGACCGTGCTCTGTTGAATCGTCTGGCAAAAATAGGGCATTTCACTGTTGCACCAAAAGTCATCGAATTTACTGTCGATATTCACGTAAACACAATCTTGATCATTATTGTTGTCGGGTTGTCCATCGGCCCAGTTGGTAAAACCCTGCGTGATTTTTTGAAAATGAAAAAAAAAATGCGCTCTTTCAAAACATATTCTATATCTTTTAACGCGTCGTTAAACTCTGAGACGGCAAATACGTGCAATTTCACACAAATTTGAAAAATATTGATAATGAACAATAAAATACACCACCTAACCATTTGACTTAACTCATGTTTTTCGGAAAAAAAGTGTTAATTCAAATGCAAATTGTTAAGTCAAATGCAAACTGTTAAGCCACATTGGAAGTGCGTAGGTTAAAACCCTGGAAAATTTGAAACAAAAAAAGTGTTAAGTCAAATGCAAATAGGCTTTTTCTCTAGATTTAAATTCCAAATTGATTAATAAAATGAGCAAATGCTATAAAAATCATAAAAAAATCGTTATATTTCAAATGATGTTAACAGAGAGATTATGAAACTTGTCGATGAAAATTGGAGGAATCTGGTTTGATTATTCTAACAAAAACTTTTTGTTGTAATTTTTATGTAATCAAACTCAAATTTTTTTTAACCATTTAGCCGAACATTTATACGGAAACTACAATGTCCCTTGGGAGTTAATTCGTTTTTAGAACTGATAAAAATGTAATAAATATCCAAAAAGTTTTAAGTCAATTGCAAACTGTTAATTCACATGGGTAGTGCGTAGGCCGAAATGCTGGAAAAAAAAGACAAAAAAAGGACAAAAAAAGTGTTAAGTCAACTGCAAACTTTTAAGCCAAATGGTGTTAAGTCAGATGGTTAGGTGGTGTAACATAAGTTTACAATTTCAATTTGTCACTTGAAAAATAAATACAAAATTCGACATGCCGAAAGTCGTATTCTTGTTCATGAAAACCATCCTTGACTCGCGGTTTGAACATTCTTTCTTGTGGTTCAGCATTTGACTCATCAGAATTACCGGGCGGTCTCTCCGTCACATTTGATAGTTTATTCGGATCTTTAAATCGATTTTAATAGCGAATTTATTTAATAAATATTAAAAGTTTTTAAATTGAGTTTCTCAAAAAGTCTACTTTGTAAGAAACATATAAATTTTGTTTAAATTAAGCAAAAATACTATTAAACTGAAAAACCATGGCTTCAAGATTCTCGGGTTCAACGCGTTTCTTGAATTCCGGCTCTGTACGGTTAAATGAGTTTGACCAGACATCCAAATCACCCACAGTGAAAGCTTCTTTATTTAGATCATTATAGAAAGTCCAGTAATTGTCCATTTTTGGGACGAGACGAAAATCAATCTGACTCCGCACATCAAGTCGAATTCCATCAAGCTTAAAACGTTCATTATATTTCCGTTTTGTTGCTATAAAGTAAAACATTTATTAAGAGTGTTACATTAACTCCCAGTGGGAAGTGCGTGTAAATAGACACGCAACGTGTTTTTTTTCGTCTATTTAAGGCATATGGAGGCCCCGTAGGACAAAACGCGTATTGGTGACCCCCCCCTCAACTTTTCGAGAAAATTCGATTGAGGGTGTTATTTTTTGCGTAGGTTGGAGATTTTAAACAGCTCTCTAGGGGGCCCTAGTGGCCGAAATCAATTTCTGAATAGTCAGATCGACGTAATTTGACGAGCTCTACAACCTGGCTTTACCATTTTTTTTTGGAATTATTGCGAATTAATGTGATTTTTTTAAGTGCGTGTTTATTTACACGCATTTTCCCCCTACGGGTTCTCAAAAACTCCCCCTAAGAGTTAATTTTTTGAGACAGAAAAAAAATTCAAAGTTAAAATGTATGGTACGGTTCGGCCTGTACGTCACATATTTGAAAGCAAAATATTTATTATCATAGGCCTTTGGCGCCAGACAGACTTAAAATGAAAAATGATCTCTAGCTCCAAAACTTTTCTCTTTTTTGTTTTCGGTTGTTTTCTGGTTGTGTAAAAGTTTAAAATGTGTTTTTGTTTTATTTTCAGCATTATATAGTATCAAACAAAGCATTGGTACTTACCCATAAAAGATAATCCAAATCGTATAACCTCACAAGTTCGCCGCCCTGATAAGCACAATCGTCACGTGCTTTATACCAATTTCTCAGAACCGGCTCAAATTTTACACACGAGTGATATCCCAGATCGTCACAAATCCAATCTTGCTCAGGTGGGGGCGCTATTTGGTCCGTATCAAGTGTGCTAGTTCCATTTTGATTTGATGTTCCGTTATTACTAGGCTCATTTGAGGATCCGTTAGTCTGATTACAGGGATAAATACTTGTCGTTTTCTGTTAATTTGAATCAAAACATAAAGTGTATTATGTTAAACATAAACCATGTTATATGGTCTCTTAGAGCAGAATCTCAAAAGATTTAATGTTTTATGAACAACTTTCAGTTACAATTAACTTCACTTTTTTCCATTGGTAGATATGGTAGAAGTAGGCAAATCGAAAATTTTTCGAAAAAAAACTGGTGAAGCCAAGTTGTGGTAAAGCCAACATGGGCGAAGGTGGTAGAAGTGGTCCAGAAAAGCGTAGGTTGGACATTTAAAACAGCTCTCTAGGGGCCCGGTGGTCCAAAACGGGTTCTGAATAGTCAGACGACGTAGTTTGACCAGCTCTACAAGTTGGCTTTACCAGTTTTTTTTCCAAAAATTTTCGATTGGCCCACTTCTACCATATCTACCATTAGGGTAAATTCTCACGATTATCACCAAAATCACAAAATACCAAAAATGAACAAGTTCAAACGTCCAAATGGCTGAAGAAACTCCAATCATTATCTCGAAAAAAAAATCTTGGTGTCATAGTGCAAATCCAATTGGATAAATACATCACCTAGCCACTTATCTATAAGCTAAGTGCTCTAGATACCCAACAACTGGTACAATTACCCAAGTTTTGTACAATAACTGATTACGTGGTGTATTTGATCATTGTGATTTCCATCCCGGTCTGATCGGATGTCGAATTCGACATCTTTAGGGGTTTACGATTACAATTGTCTCAATATTTTCCTTGCGTCAAATCTCAGAGTTGAAAATAATTCCCAAGCTATATGCTGCTGTAGTGCCCAGTCGTACATATGAAGCTATGTTAATTGTACGCGTAATCATATTTACTAAAGGAAACAGTTTCATAATAATACTTCTTTGTATATTTTATTTGATAACTAAAAAAATATTAGTAGAAAAATGCTCAAATTCAAAACCCTGTAGTCAGTGACAAACTTCCGCAAGTTACAGTATCTTTACGACCAAATTCGTGCTATTGATTAAGTGTGCTCATATTAGGTTGGGAGCAACAAAGGTCCGTGCAACGAAAAATAAGAAGAAATTGTTACTTGTCGTTTTGTGCTGCTAGGTCACGCGGTCAATCAAAATTTGGTCCGCGAAAAAATTAAGGTGTTGCGCGGACAATAAGGCTTGAAGCGCCGAACCTATAATTTAAAATTTAAAAAAATTATATAAAAGATATATTTATTTAGGAGGAGCGCCAAGTAAGGGCACGCCAGCTACTAGTAGGAACACCAAGTAACGGACCATAATGTTATTTAACAAACGGTTCCTTGTTTCTTAAGTGTCAGATCGAAACTTTGAAAGAAAAAGTGGCGAAAGTTAATGGTGTAGAGGATAAACACCCGGGTGTACAAATTCGGATTCAGTTACAGTCCTTCACCATATATCGGACACTCATTTATCGGACGCTTTTTTGGCCAAAATGGGGTCATTCTAATAAAAAAAATTACCTCTTTTGTGACGATGCTCATTTATCGGACGCGTTTTTCGAGAATCTAAAACGTCCGATAAATGGTTAGGGACTGTATATTTTAATTCTGTTTTTATTTATCTAAAACCGTTAGCTTTATATTAATATTGTAAGTGAAAATGAGTATGCTACCCTAATCGCATCAAAGTTAAGGGTCAAACTAACAATAAGGATCAATAGCGAAAGTCGTCAAGCTACTGTGAACAACTAAATTAAGGAGGTGAGTGACCCTCTGTGTACAAATATGTCATGCCAAAAAAGTGATCGTAAAAGATGTTGTAAAAAATTGTCGTAAAAGATGTTCCTGATTTTCAGTTTTATTTGTAAACAAAAGGTCACTCACCTCCTTAAATGCTATATTATTCCTAATTTCGTCAAAGAGTTCGGCCCATATGTACGAAACACTAAAATAATAAAGAATAAATGAGGACTTTAACAGACTATATCTCGAAACAACTGTCCTACTTTTTTGATCATGAATATAAGGTCAGATTTTGCTTCCGAATTGAACGTTACTATGAAATATTTCTGTTACATTTTTACGTTTCTATGTATTGTTCCGGCTCAAGCTACACGAACATATAAAGCTATAGAAGACGAGGGTTTGATGCCAGAGTATTCTATTGTTATCTTAAACCAGGTATACACCGGGTGCGCAGTTATCGGGCGGGTTTTGCGACAAAAAACCTTAATCGGGCGCCCGATAACTGCTCAAGGCGGAAGACGAATAAGGTAAAAAAACCGCCCGATAACAGCACGAGGGTGCCCGATAACAGCGCAAACCCGTCCGATAACTGGACGCCCGATAACTGCGCACTCGGTGTATGTTAAAAGTGGGAACCACCCATGTTTAAAGCGATGCACGATTTTGATTTTTAAGAGTTTTTCCATGGAATTGTTAATCAACGTCAAACTTCAAGCAGTTTGTTTCGTTTTTTTAGTAATTTTATTTCGAATATGACTTCAAATTACTTTTCCCACTATTTATGGTAAAAATTGAGTGACCACATATTCCGTATTCCGATACGGTTTCAAACGACTTACACAGATTGAGGTGAAACCCAACTGACAGATTTTAGGGCTTTTAACTGAACAAAGATATCAAACCTATCAAAAGAAAATCATCAATTAGATAAACGCATCACTCGACAAATATTCACAAACAGGGATCAATAGATGAGTTTATATAACATTGGCCTAGTAGAGAAATAAAGTTACCTGAAAATTTTTTCACCCCAAGACTTTATCTGTACGAGTTAAGACAAATTTCTCATCGTCAGCTTGCCTTCGCATACATTTTGCCTGAAAAATTAACATCTCAAATTGTGCCGTTTGACCCACAGCCGATGACCAACACGACCCATTTTGACCTATTTTTACGGTTTTGAATCGTCCAAAAAGGGATGAAGATGGTACCAAAAAAATTTTTCATAAAAAAAAATCGTGATCTACGACCTCGAATTAGGGGGGACAGAAAGTTTCAGCGAAAAAAAAAANTTTTTTTTTTCGCTGAAACTTTCTGTCCCCCCTAATTCGAGGTCGTAGATCACGATTTTTTTTTATGAAAAATTTTTTTGGTACCATCTTCATCCCTTTTTGGACGATTCAAAACCGTAAAAATAGGTCAAAATGGGTCGTGTTGGTCATCGGCTGTGGGTCAAACGGCACAATTTGAGATGTTAATTTTTCAGGCAAAATGTATGCGAAGGCAAGCTGACGATGAGAAATTTGTCTTAACTCGTACAGATAAAGTCTTGGGGTGAAAAAATTTTCAGGTAACTTTATTTCTCTACTAAGCCATTGCTAATGCAAGGATAAGAAAAATACGTCTGTGTCTCTTCGGAAAATAATGTTCGGTAATGTTTAACCAGAAGAGCCTCTTCTGAAGGGGGCAAATTTTATCGAAAACGTTTTTTCTGTATCGGTTGAGAGATATTTCATGCCGCCACGTCAAAGATTTTCATTAGAACTTTAAAATACGGTCGAGCAGAGTACAGGGCGTGTATTCAAAAACATATTTGTTTGTTATTTGAACACTACATGAGATGTTTTAATAAGGGCTGCTTCTGGGTGTGCTTAACTCTCAGGGGGAAGGAGTTTTTGGGAACCCGTAGGGGGAAATGCGTGTAAATAAACACGCACTTAAACAATTCACAATAATTCGCAATAATTCAAGAAACTGGTAAAGCCAAGTTGTAGAGCTCGTCAAACTACGTCGATCTGACTATTTAGAAATTGATTTGGGCCACCAGGACCCACTAGAGAGCTATTTGAAATCTCCAACCTACGCAAAAAATAACACCGTCAATCGAATTTTCTTGAAAAGTTGAGGGGGGGGTCACCAATACCCGTTTTGCCCTATGGGGCCTCCATATGCCTTAAATCGACGAAAAAACCCAGTTGCGTGTCTATTTACACGCACTTCCCCCTGTGAGTTAATAAGGGTCGTTCAATACGCACACCCCCTGGACTCCAGGGCCTGGAGTAGTCAAACTTTAAAGCGGCCTGCGTTAGATCAGCTTTAATTTAGTAAATCCGAACAAATCCGGTAATTGTTATTGAATCCTGTTTTTAAATGAGCTATTAAATAAATTTGACGAAGATCAAGCTGGCTATGAGGACATGGCGGAACGACTTCTTGCAGATAATTTAGATCTCGTGCACAGCCAAGACGTAGAATCGTTATTAAGAATGCTCAAAAAGGAGCTCAATCTTCACAAATAACAATACTAAGTGTGAATATACAGTAGTTTTTCAATAAAATGTACTAAAAGGCGTATTATTATTATTTCTTCAGTAATTAGAAAATGTTGGTGTAAAGTGATAAGTCATAACTTACAATTTCATGGAATTCGGCGTCAAATTGACATTTTGTTTCAAAAAATTGGTTTTAAAACAACTTGTTGAGTTGACCTGAAATGTACATTCTTGAAGTATGGGCCATACTGTATGGCCCATACTGTATGGGTGTAGGCTGTCCACGGTGCGAGGTCTGGAGTCGCTAACTTTTTACTAAACCCTCCAAAATTAATGAAATTTTGGGGTCCGATGTATTATCGGACGGAAAATCCGATTTTTCAAACAGTTTTTTGGGCAAACCGGTTTTACCGGTAGTTGTCGGTAATAGGCAATCTAGTAATGGAAAATACCGGTTTTGAAATGTTGTAGCGGTATTTTGCGCTGAAAAACACGAAAATGATGTCCATTTTTTTATTTGACCGATGTTTGAACGATAATTATCGGTTTTGAGAAAAATAAGCGTCATAATTATCGGTTTCCAAAGCTTAAAGACGTATTTTTAGCCGAAAAACACGAATTTAGAAACCATTTGTTGATTCGACCGATTTTTGACCGATAAATATCGGTTTTGGGGAAAAAATTACGAACCATAATTACGAATTTTTTTTTCATTTTTTTTTCTTGATTGGCCTAAAATGCATCTTCTGTCGAAATTTGGGGTCCTGACGACGACTTTGACCCTGGACAGCCTATATGGGCTGTATAACGTCTAATAGATAGCTTTCTGCTTGTACTCAATTAAGGCTTCATACAATTGGTCGGACTGGTACGTTAGATTGATGTAATTTTTTTAAATACTATAGGCAGATTTTAATCAGTCAGAAGGTTTAATTTGACGCGCGTCTGATTTATTCGAAAAAAACTATACAGTAGATGAAAAAAGCCATTGAACAGGTTTTAACCAAAGATTAAATAAGTACAAAATAATCGGCATAATTGTCAAAGTTAGACAAGTCGTCTCCATCACGTTTGCTTATCGATCGTATTGCTTCTAATTAAGATAAAAACGCATTCATTAAAAAAAACCCTCCGAATGGTACCCCATATTGATAAGTTATGTTTTTTTTTATTATTTTTCATTTTTTTGAAATGCAAAGTGTCTCGTATCTGAGTTTACCCAGTATCATTGAAATACTTACTTGGGGAAAGAAATGTATGCGATAATTAAAAAAAAACATAACGAAAAAATTGAGCTTTTCCGCAGACTTAACTCTCAAGGGTCACAGGGGTTCTCATAATCCGTAGGGGTCAAATTGTGACGATCGTCACAAAACCCCGTTATGACTGTTTTTGACGTAAAAAAATTGTTCGCAAATAGTGTTTTTTCGGGTAATCCAAAATGCTGAATCCAACTAAACCAACTCGAAATTAGCCACATGTCTCCAAAGTCATCTCAGGAAGATTAAAAAAAAAATTAGGAAAAAAAAATTCCGATTTTTGTTCCAAAATTTTCGCCAAGGAATTTGGTTTGACCCGTCTATCAGAAATTTTTCATTTGAGCCCGTTTTCATGAGATATGAGGCGTATAGGCCGCTTTGTGACGATTGTCACAATGTGACCCCTGGGAGTTAAAAAGTGGATTGTAGTTGGGTCACTCGGCAAAAACCTGTCGCGTTTTTTTGACGTACTGTTGCTTTTCCGACGCACTGTTACCTTCGCGCGCATGAACTATAACACGTTTTCGCAAATGGAAAGGGAAAACCATATGTTTTCCTCAAATTGGCCATGTCAGCGGTGAAAGCCATATTATGGACCTCCAGTACACTTTTTCATTCTGCGTCGAATGGGTAAATTACTTTTTTTCGAAAAAAATGATCAGAAATAAGAAATTAATTAGTGTACAGTACACTTTACAGTATAGACTATACTTGTGGTTAGAACTTACTGCTTCCTAACTTGACCGAACAAGGTGATCCACATGTTGCCACAGTCAATCATTTTCAAAAATATCGCAGTGATTTTCAAACGCGAAAAAAAAATAAATAATGTTACCAGTTTTTGGTAACGTTACTTCACAGCGCTTCTGAGGCCTATGCGGCCTGTCATTGGTCTTTTTTGAGCGCGCTCGGCCAATCACCGAGAGGAAAATCAACGAAAGGCTATTTCTGTCTGACCGGTCCTTAAAATATTTTTGTATTACAGTCTTTCCCCTCTTAAGTGACGCACTTAAGGAGAAATATGTATTTCCGCTAAAAAAATTTTTCCCCGTTTTAAAATCAGGACGATATAACAAAGTGAACCCAACCAAAATAAAACAAAAAGATACATTTTATTTATTCCGTCGTTATCCGCCCTTTGGTTTTAAGCATATTTTCCAGTGGTTTGGCCTCAGTTAAAACACAAATAAGTGTACCATAACAGACAAAGAATAAAATGACCGATCGCATTTTTGTGCGTCCACTTTTAGTGTACGTTGACAATTATATAGGCCCGTTTATAAGAGATTGATAATCTGGGATGAGATTATTTATTTACACTGACAATAACCAAATGGGAAGCTTATCATTATGGCTGACGTTTATTTAGGATTGTCGCCATTTTCTCAGGCTAATGCTTGCATATTCAAATGGTTAAAGGGAAATTCTTAACCAGTCATTTTTGATTTGATATTTATTTCACCATAAATGTTCGGAACAGTGTTTTAAGTCTTAGGGGGAAGGAGTTTTTGGGAACTCGTAGGGGAAAATGCGTGTAAATAAACACGCACTTAAAAAATTCACATTAATTCGAAATAATTCAAAAACTGGTAAAGCCAAGTTGTAGAGCTCGTCAAACTACGTCGATCTGACTATTCAGAAATTGATTTCGGCTATCAGGGCCCCCTAGAGAGCTGTTTGAAATTCCAACCTACGTAAAAAACACCGTCAATCGAATTTTCTCGAAAAGTTGAGGGGGGGTCACCAATACCCGTTTTGCCCTAG
The DNA here is from genome assembly GCA_004367875.1 of Oikopleura albicans. Classification (NCBI taxonomy): domain Eukaryota; kingdom Metazoa; phylum Chordata; class Appendicularia; order Copelata; family Oikopleuridae; genus Oikopleura; species Oikopleura albicans. The sequence continues at coordinate 270,119 of SCLG01000247.1, forward strand.
GGGGCCTCCATATGCCTTAAATCGACGAAAAACCCAGTTGCGTGTCTATTTACACGCAGTTCCCCCTGTGAGTTATTATAATCTCTTTGTTTGTTCAAAGTCCTGGTCTCAGAAACGGGTGTTAGATTTTTTTTCAATGTCTCCGAAACGGGTGGTCCTGGAAAATAATATCCCGTGTAATTTACGGGAAAACACTATAAAATAATGCATGATTGACGGTTCATTAGTCAAACAGAGTTGATAGTATCGACTTCGTTTTTTTATTCACATACTTTGATTACACAGAAACACAATCGTTGAGAGGTGCTATGAGTCATAGCCTATGACCTTTTTGGTGTAGAACAGAAATATCTCGTAAAAACTCTTATAATGAAAAATAAATTAGGATTTATAACACTTTTAATGTCGAGAGCTTACTAAATAAGGTTATACATGAGCCGTCGGTCGACATCTGTTTCTTTTTCTTCTGTTTTTTCTTTTGCTTTCAATTTTTTGAATACAGACTTCGTTACTTTTAGAATAATTGATCTTATGCTGGATAGAATTCCAATGACATGCAGACCAAGAAACAACCCAGCGGCCCCACCGGTGTCGGAAATGCAAGCTGATAATGGGTAACTGCCCGAAGATTTTTTGTAAGAGTAATTGGATATACAAAAAAAACATTTTCTGGAATATCTGCTTGTGCTTAGCCTACCGTCGGTAGGCTACCGATAACCAGTGTTGTAAATATGCGTTGGGCCCAACCCAACGCCAACGCTTATTTTTCAAGTTTGCCCCAACCCAACGCAATTTTTGCCAATACCACCCCAACCCAACGCTAACCAAACGCAAAATTATCCCAGATTTACAACACTGCCGATAACTACTATTACACAGGTTATGCATTTAACCGTCCACTAACTTTTTTTAACTGGACGGTTAACCCGGTTCAGGGGGATTCGAAAACATAGGTGGTTTTTATTTTAGTTTGCACCAATTTTGCTATTGATTTTTCTACCTTTAAAAATAAGCTACGGAACAAATTTGAAAAATCTAAGTATAGATTAAGATGTCTTCTAGTTCACTACGTCGCTCGATTTTTTATTTTTAACCCCTGAAGAGCGTTAGATTATTTACCGCGAAAGCCGTCGATTTTCATAATGCATTTGTCAGTATGACACGATGAAACGCGCGAGCGAAAATCTATATCTTTGTAATGTATTTTCGCTTACCGCGTCGCAATGCGAGGTACTGAATAATACATTATGAAAATCGACCGTTTTTGCGGTAAATAACCTCAGGCGTTCCAGGAGTTAAAAATTTCAAATCGGGCGACGTAGTGAACTAGAAAAGGGGTTTACCTACATTTTGAGTTTTTAAATTTTTTTCGTACCCTATTTTTAAGAGTCGAGAAATCAATAGCAAAATCGGTGCAAACTAAAATAAAAACCACCATAGGCTATTTTTTGGAAATGTTAAAGATCGAAACTGGACAGTTAACGACAAATAGGGTGGATGGTTAACGAAAAATAGCCGTTTTTATACACCCGGTGCGGAATTATCGAGCGGATTTCGCGACAAAAAACCGTTATCGGGCGCCCGATAAATGCTCAGGGCGGAAACGGAATAAGATAAAAATGTCCACAAAAACCGCCGATAAGAGCACGAGGGTGCCCGATTACAGCACGAGCGGAAAATTTGGTCATATATATCAAAAATATGGAAAAAACGCCCAATAACAGCAAAGGGTGCCCGATAACAGGACAAACGCGCCCGATAAAAGGGTATATTCTGTGTATTAGTAGTATATAAGAGTATTATAACTCCGAATTTCTGACCCTATTGGTTAATAATTTATACAGAGTTTTTTAATTGTATGAGCGCTTTGTCTAAAGCGTAATTCGTAATCCATTTTTGATTTTTCTTTGAGAACTAATAAACAAATCTATGACAAAAAACTATCTTTCGGATTCGGTGACGATTCTTGTCATTACTTCTGCAAGTTGTATTTGTATACTCGCAGTCGGTACCATGTTGGGTCCTTTGGGCGGTAACACGCGGTACTATAATACTTTTTAAGTTTATCTTCAACTCGCCAAAAATACTGGGAAGTTCGAAGTTTCCGAGTAACCTGAGTAGTCGTCTTATGAAAATCAAATCCGATACATTCAGGAGGACATGTTTTTTTATTCGACCAACTGAAACTTCTTATGAGAGGTGCAGCACAACTACCATGCTGCCAGAACGTACAACTTGCTGGAACTGTATTATTTGCTGACTGTTACGGAATACTTTGAATTTAATTTTTAATACACATGTAGTTGGTATACCTTACCACAAGAAGTAATGGAAAGTGCCGCACTATTTTGGGATGAAGCTTAACTCTCAGGGGGAAGGAGTTTTCGGGAACCCGTAGGGGGAAAATGCGTGTAAATAAACACGCACTTAAAAAATTCATAATAATTCGCAATAATTTAAAAAAACTGTTAAAGCCAAGTTGTAGAGCTCGTCAAACTATGTCGATCTGACTATTTAGAAATTTATTTGGGCTACCAGGGCTCACTAGAGAGCTGTTTGAAATCTCCAACCTCCGCAAAAAATAACACCGTCAATCGAATTTCCTCGAAAAGTTGAGGGGAGGTCACAACTACCCGTTTTGCCCTACGGGGCCTCCATATCCCTAAAATCGACTAAAAAACCCAATTGCGTGTCTATTTACACGCACTTTCCCCGTGTGAGTTAACCGCGTCATCTTCGGTCTTCCAGTCTGATAACTAGAAAAAAGTACTCCATTCTCTTTAGGATAGTAAAAGCCGAGTTGTAGATATCATCGATGTAGCCTTAAAGGGGTCGATTCGTTTTAACTTTCATAAAAGTTCATTTCGGTTGCATAACAATTATTAAGTCTGACATATTGACTTTTTCAATGATGCTGTATCAGCAATATAACTCTAGATATTAACTAAAAATTCATAAACATGGCCAGTGTGTGAGTAGTTAAACCCAAAGTTCAAAATGAAACATAAGCTAAACATACACACCCGACTGTTCTTTGTGAAAAAAAAACGCTACACTCGGTACATTTAGTTTTCGTGATTTTTAACAACTAAATAGTTTTCTTGATTATAATGCTGATTATAAACGTACATGTATTGATATAGGCTATATCATATAGCACTTACTATCAAAATGTTTTATTTCCTTTGGTTTTTGCACAAAACTTTGAATCAAACTTTGAACATTTGTCAACCATAAAATTTCGAGTTAATTTTGTCCAGAAATATAATTAAGTTAACGATTTTATCTCTCACCCAGCCTGGAATACATTCGCATTTTCTTAGAATATCCCGAGCAAGCAAAAATTGTAGGCAGGTTTGTTCTTATTTGGTGTGGGATTTTTGTAGGGAATTATTTGTGCTAAAATTTGATTACAATAGTTTTTTCAATAAAAGGGAACTACTTTGAAATTACTTTAACCGTCAGAAGATAAATGTTTAAAACTACAACCCAATGACCCGTTTTAATGCATTAAGATTGTACTTAATCTCACACCACCAAACTTTATACATATATTCATTAAAAGCATCTTCCAAATATTCTGCCAACTTGTGGTCATTCCATCCAGCGCTGCCTTTGCAACGAGTATAAGGTAGTCCTAGAAAAATAGCCCTATTTAGAAATTGTGTGAGATTATGTCTTGCTCGAAACAATACCAAAAATTTTCACGGGCATTATAAAATGGCCTGAAATTTGAGTTTTCCATTGGGGAAATCCCCAAAAAATTGAAAATATTGTTGTAATTTCGTAGGGTTTCAAAAACTGTCTAACCAGATGTTGGCAAGCTTTGGTGTGCCTCTAGCTGTAACATTTGGTTCCGAGGCTTTGGACGATAACTATTTATGATATACACCGGGTGCGCAGTTATCGGCGGGTTTTGCGACAAAAAACTTTAATCGGGCGCCCGATAACTGCTCAGGGCGGAACTCCGCCGCGGAAGCGAAATAAGGTAAAAATATGGAAAAAAAAACCGCCCGGTAACAGCACAAGCGGGAAATTTGGTCATATATATCCAAAAATATGGGAAACAACTACCCGATAACAACTACCCGAAAACAACTACCCGATAACAGCAAAGGGTGCCCGATAACAGCTGTTAGGGTTTTATCAGAAAATCTACAGAGTTATTAGGTCTTAGAGCGTTCCGCCTTTAAAGTTCCCACATTACGTAACCAGTTATACCCCGCGTATAACCGGTAACACAGCAAAAACCCGCCCGATAACTTGACGCCCGATAACTGCGCACCCGATGAAGTCTGTATGATAATAAGTAAGTTAGGCTGTCCCAAACTGTTTTGGAGGTTTTCTTTCCAAAAAAGCTTATAAGTGTATATTCAGGAACTACCGAGATAGGTGGTTTTCACATTTTGAATTTGAACTCTTGGAATTGCGTATTCGTCAATGTATATCCCGTGATCAGGCATTAATATGCCGTTCGCACCTTAATAACAATATTAAATATTAACTTTTTAAATCTGCATTAAAACGACTGACATAGATTTGGTTGGCACCGACTGAATGGGAATAACTTCTAAAAAGTCTAAAGCGGAATCCGTCTAAAATTTTTAGACATTTTACCCTTTTTCCACTTGACCCTTTATCACCTTTACACTTTATCACCTTTGCACTTTATTACCTTTACACGTTATCCACCATAAAAAATTCGATGAAGAAAGATAGCTAAGATTGACACATACCTGTACATGATTTTTTCCGAAATTTTTAGACATTTTACCCTTTATCCACTTTACACTTTAACACCTTTACACCTTATTACCTTCACCCCTCATCCACTTTACACCTTTTTTGTAGACATATTCCGCTTTAGACATTTTACCCTTTCGACATTAAAGAAAATTTTCCGATTCAGTCGGTGCCATTTGGTTTTACCAATTGTACTTTTCCAGTAAGTAAGTTTACCTAGACCTGTCGTATAAATCGTGAAACCCGGTTGCTAAAAAAAAACTTTATTCCTTTTTCCAACTAATGGTCAAGACTCACGTCAGATCCACCCCATCCTCCTATTGTATCGTTATTTGAAGATATACTGAAAAAATTGGTTCAACTCAAATCTGTGAGAGTTCATAATGAAAGTAGAATACCAATTCATAAATAGGTATAATTTTTGTACATTTTTGGTATTACCAAGAAAGACACAAACTCTTGAAGAAACAAACTGAACGATATTATATATCACCTAACCATCTGACTTAACACCATTTGGCTTAACAGTTTGAATTTGACTTAACAGTTTTCAGTTGAATTAACAATTTTTTTGTCCTTTTTTGTCTTTTTTCCAGCATTTCCGCCTACGCACTACCCATTTGGCTTAACAGTTTGCATTTGACTTAACACTTTGCACATGAATTAACACCTTTTTTCGGGAAAAATGTGTTAAGTCATATGGTTAGGTGGTGTATAATGATTTTTTTTGGATTTTTTCGTTCATTATATTAATTTGTATCATTTTTGTACAGCATTTGCTCATTTTATTCGTCAATTTGGAATTTAAATCTAGAGAAAAAGCCTATTTGCATTTGAGTTAACACTTTTTTATTTTAAGTTTTCCAGGGTTTTAGCCTACGCACTACCCATGTGGCTTAACAGTTTGCATTCGACTCAACTATTGGCATTTGAATTAACACCTTTTTTCGGAAAAAAAATGTGTTAAGTCAAATGGTTAGGTGGTGTAGTTCAACATTAAGTTAATATCTTTACTTCATGAGTCTACATATTTTAACATAAATTTTAGGCCTTGCGACACATCGGTCTTTCGGCCAAACCGAAAATTTAACTTTGAAAATTCTGAAACATCACTCTCATATAAAATTGTTACAAGAAGACAGAATTACAATTGATATGTACACAACTTCGATGTCACTGAAGGTTGCTGTCACTAAATAGGTAGTTTCCCAAATCGTGACACTTTTGGTTTTCATTTTCAATGGGTAAACAAAGAAAAAAAAAGTCAGGATTATCAGTAAATCGTGGCGTCTTCTACTGGTTAATAACCTAAGATATGAACACTGTTGAATTGCAGAAAAACCTTAGCTGGAATGGTATATGGGGTGAATACTGGTCATTGTGATTGGCGTCGAATCGGAGACACACCCCTTGAATAGTTCCAATAAGTTGCCAAGAGTATAAACAATCCGGACAAGGGTTTTCAATGCGAATAGACTTATCTTTAACAATTTTAGTGCTAAACAATTGTGTACAATTCAGTAGTTTCTGATAAAATTCAATTATGAAAATAAATACAGAGGGGGTGCTAAATAAGGGCCTACTGAATAAAGGTCGCTTGTGCTAAATAAGGGTCATTGTGCTAAATAAGGGTCGGTAGCGCTAAATAAGGGTCGCTTTTTTCGATAAAAAAAATTATTGCTCCAAATAAGGGTCGCTGATTTGAACAACGTTTGTGGATATAATAAGTTTAAATTGTATTCAATACAAAATTAAATTTTTAAAATTGATGGAACCATTCATAAGACACAAAAAGCACAATTACGTACGGGTACAACAGTAACCTCGCCTAATACTGCCAGTACCCAGGGTATGCTTAATAAGGGCCAGTGTACTTAATAAGGGTCGTTTTTCAAAACTCGTTATAGACCCTTAATACACCCCCTGTAGAACTACACCGGGTGCGCAGTTATCGGGCGGGTTCGCGACAAAAAAAACTTAATCGGGCGCCCGATAACTGCTCAGGGCGGAAGCGGAATAAGGTAAAAATATGCCAAAAACAGCCCGATACCAGCACAAGGGTGCCCGATAACTGCACAAGCGGGAAATTTGGTCATATATATCTAAAAATATGGGAAAAAACGCCCGATAACAGCAAAGGGTGCCCGATAACAACACGAACCCGCCCGATAACTGCGCACCCGGTGTATTTTGTTTAGAAGCCCTCGTCGGCCGTAGGTGACACATTTTATATTCTACATATTCGATGATTAACCCTCACCGTACGCGCCCATTGTACATAGTCTCAGCTTAAAATCGACAACCATAAATTTTTACTATAAGGAGCAGCCCAAACCTGTTTATCGAAAAAAATTGTTACTGATAGATTTAAAGACAGTTTTGGGCCGTATCGACATTATAATACGTATTATGAAACCTGTAGAGGACTTTTGATTGGGCACTCTAGTTTCTCTAGAAAATTCTCGGCCTTCTTTTTACTGGAATTATTGGATAGGTCCTTAATAGGTTTATTACCCTAATTTGGGTATCTTATTAAAAGGCCTCGTTGACTTATATGAAGCACGTGTTTGCATTTGAAAACGGCGAACATTGACTTTTTCTAACTCTTCCATAAGTTGTTTATCATTCTAAAATTTATCTTAAATTGTCATTTAGTAGTAATAGTAACGTCACCAATCCATCCAAATTAACACTATTAAACTAAACAGTCGGCATTTTAAATAAAAAAAACTCGGATTTCAATTAACCAGTGTTTACTTACGCACTACCCATATTTTTTGTCAATTTTTATTTGAGTAAAGCATTTTTATACGGATTTTTATTTCATCGTACCAATATACAGCCCCTGCGCTGTTATCTTGCAGATTTTCCCGTTGGCTCCGTTATCTTGCAGATTTTTTCCGCCAATTTTCCAGGAATCCCTATCTTTACGTGTTAAGCCCTGCGCTGTTATCTTGCAGATGTCTCCATTCGCTCCGTTATCTTTTTTTCATGCGATAGCTGCAAGATAACAGCGCAGGGGGTGTAATCTATATCTTATAGATTTACTCTCTTAACTCATTTTGCACGATAATTTGAGGTGAACATGCAAATACATTTGAATTAACTTGTTTTAAAAAAAATGCTCCATGGTTTCACCCCATGCACTAACCGTTAGTATTAAGACTTGCCACTTGATTCTGCACTAATCTGATAACTGCATAATTATCGTTTTACTCACCGAAAAACTTGCACCATTGTTCAAACCATAGAAAAAATCTAGCACTTCCGGGGTGATAAAGGGATATTGACTTAATTTGGCCTTGCTTTTTTAAGAAGATCCAAAAGTCAAGTCCGTGGTTGATTTTACTCTAACTAATGAGGCCTGAGAAGCTCAACTGGACTAATTTTCATCAGTTTAGTAAACAATTTTGGGAAAAATTATATACAGAAGGTAGGCCAATTCCGGAACGCTTTGCGATTTTGAGCCAAAGTCCCCTTTTGTTCTGGAATTGGACTTTTGGCCCAAAAACCGTTCCGAAATTAGGCTTTTTCGTTTCGGAATGGGACTTCAATTTTTTTTTTTGAAATAAAAAGTGTTCCGGAATTGGACTTTTTTCCGATAACTATTCCGGAATGGGGTGTTCCGGAATTGGCCTACCCTCTGTAATAAAACTATAACCACAAACGCGGCGTTTTAGATACTCTGCTATGAAAAGTATTCGAGCATATTATAATGAGGGGAAACGGCGTGACTTCGGCGTAAACTGAGTCATCGTATCCATGTTCAGTTAATGTGGACTTGTACTCGAAAAACCTCTCAAAGTTCGATCGAAAAGCCCCAATTGTCATAGTAAACCCTGTCAGCCAAACAATCCGAGCAAAGCTGACACCAACAACGTGACTAAAAAGGATACGATTAAACTATTACCACAAAGTAGGTACAGAGGTCGACTAATAATGGTAATAAAATATACCTGACAATCGTTACTTTCGTACGTGTAGCCTCAGACATCGAAGCCGCAAATGAAGGCCTTTTTGATTGTCGCTTCAAGCTCTATATAAAATGTTAGTACACTACCTACTCAGATTAAATTAAGAAAAAATATTTCGGCCGTGTTTTTTTTTTCAAGTTATTACAGCGCGTGTTTCAAATAAAGAAAGATCTCCTTGAATACACCACCTAACCATTTGACTTAACACCATTTCGCTTAACAGTTTGCATTTGACTTAACAGTTCGCAGTTGAATTAACATTTTTTTTTGTTCTTTTTTTGTCTTTTTTTTCCCAGCATTTCCGCCCACGCCCTTGGGGTTTACCACGCCGTCCGAGGGTTTATCAGGCCGGTTTTGGAAGGAGAAAGTGTCCTGACAAACCCTCAGTCGGTGTTTAACAATTTTTTGGATTTTTTCGTTCATTATATTGTTTTATATCATTTTTTTATAGTTCCAAGTTTTCCAGGGTTTTAACCTACGCACTACCCATGTGTCTTAACAGTTTGCATTTGACTTAACAATTTGCATTTGAATTAACACCTTTTTTCGGAAAAAATGTGTTAACTCGTCCACGTTCAAGGGGGACGCCGGCGTCCCCCTTTTTTTTCTCTTC
>SCLG01000247.1:304565-320272 GCA_004367875.1 Oikopleura albicans
CTTTGGGCGGGTTTCTTTATTTATTAATTTTTTGGTTTTCTACGTTAGTTTCTGAGATTTACAAACGAATACCTATACTCGGTGGCCCTGGACAAACACTGCCAAAAATTTCACAATCTAATTTATTTTTTACCCGAGATTGAAACAGCCTGGTTTCAGCGACAATATTTGATAATTGGCAATCAATGATGATAACGCTATCTTGTTATCCGTTTCTCATGCTACTACTTGGCCCATTCCTACCGGAAAGTTTTCGTTGGTTTTTGTCACGTGGAAACTATACGTGTGGCGTTTCGGCAATTAAAAACTACCTGAAAAAGTGCAACGTTGAAGTTGATGAAGAAAACATTGATAAACTTATTAACTCGGAAGCGGCAGATGCGGGCCAAGACGAGCAAAAAACCGGTCTTGACTTGTTTCGGCAACCGGAAACAAGAAAAACGACCTTCAAAATGATGTATTTATGGGTTGGATTGAAATTATTGTTAATATAATGTTAAAATAAATTCATTTTTGCCGGGCATACGGCGGTCTATAATTGAATTCCATGCCACTAACCACACTGTTGATTTAATATAGCGTGGTTGATAACTTTTTTACGAGTCATCCAGATTCTCGATGAAGGCGTGGAATAATTATTTCAAAAATGATGGAAGAGTTCTAACTATATTTTGGAATAAAAACAGTTTTTGATTTACTCTCATTATCTTAATTTCGGGTACATACATATACACCACTTAACCAGTTATCATAACACCAAAAGTGTATAAAACATAATTGAATTTTCATTTGCCGTTTGATTGAATAATTGGAAATCGCGATACGTAACGGTCCAAAAAGTGTTAACAACCGCTTTGTTAAGATAACTGATGTGAACATTAATAGTTACCAGGTATAATAAAAATCTTGGTTAGGGTATAAGTAAATATAAAAGGAAGACTAGATTTGGTAGAAGTGGGGAAATCGAAAATTTTTCAAAAAAAAACTGTTATGGCCCAAGTAACTTATAACTTATGGCCAGGTTTCGATTTCCCCACTTCTACCAAATTGACTTTAGTGCATTTATTGGTATTTTTTCTCAATTTTCCGTGAATTTGTCATTAAAAAAATTATGAGGCGGCAATTAAAAGAAAAATTTGCCTGGTAGGATTTTGGTACCGCTGATAATCAATATAATTCAGATGATATTTTTAATATTTTTCAGAAATGGGATTTTTTGAGCACACTTCTATCCTTCAAAAGGTTGTTGTCACCATGATTTATTATTCATTCGCTCTCGCTGCACCGCCTGGCTTTATCGTTTTCAATAACCTATTCAATGGTATTGCCGAAATCAGTACCTTACTCGTACTTGGTGTCATAGTTAACCGACGATGGTTTTATCGATCGCGTGGGTTGGCTATTTTATTATTCCTTACTTCAGCAGCCGCAGCTTTATCGGCTTATCTCATGCACCAGACCCGAGAAAATGGCGATGTGTACGAAACATGTGGTTAGGGTGGCTAAACTCTATTTTTCAGATTTACCGGAAATGACGTCATGTTTGTAATACAACAGGTGCACCATTCTGTTTCACCCCGTTATGTTACAATTTCTCCCGTTCGTCCCGTTATGTTACAATTTTTTAGCGTTTTTGCCTACGCTCCACGCCGTTATGTTACAATTTTCCGTTATGTTACAAGTTGAACAAAAAAAAAACGCGTATTTCGCAATACTTTTGACTTACGTAATCACTATTTTCCGTTATTTGTACAAAAAACACGTATTGCGCAATATTTTCCCCGTTCGTCCCGTTATGTTACAATTTTTTTTTTGGTGTTTTCCAGCGAAATCGCCCACGCACTGCGCCGTTATGTTACGATTTACACTTTTTTTGATTTGGTTTTGTAACATAACGGCGCACCTGGTGTACACATTTTTTCGACTAACAGCGGTCAAATAGCTTCCAGTTCGGTTTATCCATCCTATGTCTAGACGCGCCGTATTTTTCATCGGACGTTCCTTTATCAGCTTATGTTTTGCCATGGTTTATATTTATGCGGGAGAACTTTTCCCGACCACAGTTCGAAATTCTGGGATTGGATTGTGTTCGATGAGTGGTCGGATTGGTGGTTTAGTAGCACCCCAAATCGCAAAATTCGGAATTTCGCCCATATCCATTGCTTGTTTACCAACAACGATTTTTGTCACTCTGGCTATAATCGGCGCAATCATAAGGTATTCAAAGTCACTAAATTATATTATATAATTGTCCAAAAATGCTAAAAAACAGCTCGGCTAGGAAATCTTTCAATCTTGATTGCATAAAGCCCATGAAAAAAAATTATCAGCGTACATCAAACTTTAAAACTAAAAATTTCAATTTTACAGTCCCACGCTACCTTAAACTGATAAGTCTTTGTATAAAGACCTACTTGCGAATATACCGTCTGAATCGGTCTCTTTTCTTTTGTGACGAAAGGGTAGTCCGCTGAAATTTCTCCATTTCTGGCCAATCAGAATGTCCAAAAAGGGAAAATTTCGACGGATTAACCTTTCGCCACAAACGAAGAGAGACCAATTCATACGGTGCCTTGCGAGCTGTTTCATAAAGTGAAAACTAGTCTCAATTGGCACAATCTTATAGAAACGGGCAAAAACTGAAAAGGGCGAAACGTAAAAAAGGCTTAATTTTCTTGGAGAAAGCATTTTTTCGGCTATTTTTTTTTCAACAATTACCAAGATAAATGGCTAATAGTAAGTTTTGACAATCTAAAATGAAATTCTTTTCAAGTTTCCTCCTTTTCATATTTTGCTGTTTGATTTTCGGCCTTCTTTGGTGGTGCCCTTCAATTGATAACCACCAACGTTAATCCCCCAATTTACTCATTTACTTGTACTAAAATGTAATTAAATTTACGCATATTAGCTGGTCTCTGCCAGAAACGAACGGAGCAGAACTGTTGCAGACCCTAGACGAAGCCGAATTATTTTATAGTCAAAATCATAACAAGAAAAATCCAATTACAGCATCAACCAAATCACTTCTGTAATATCATTTTATTACGTGGATCGTTGAAAGTACATGTTTAAAAAAATCTGAGACAAGTCAAAAATTTATATATTTGAAATACTATTTAATGTAATCTTAAATTTAGATTCTAAATGTTTATTTTGTATAAAAAAGTATCATAGAAAAAAATACACAACAAACGGCGTGTTGTAGCTGAGACTGTCAGGCTTTGAGCAATGGCAAGCTTCAATTAAAACCCGAAATCTCGAAAATTTTCGAGATTTCGGGTTTTAATTGAAGCTTGTCAATGTTCATGTGATTTTTAACCCTATCCTGGCGTCATCACGACAGTCTGAGCTCCGGCACATGGTTTACCGTGTACGTACGGTAGCCAAGGCTGGCTTAGATAACCGCTAAGAGTATTTAAGCAATATTGCTATTCATTTCGAAAATTTTGACATTTTGTCATTGTTAACAATAAAGCTACAGATTGATCAAATTTACTCGTGAAGGATTAATCTCGACACATGTTTTAAAAGAGGTGCAAAATCGTGCCCAGCCAAGCCTAACATACACTGCTATATTCACTTTTATCTCTCTGAAGTATCGCAGTGATTTTCAAACGCGAAACAAATAAATAATGATACCACTTTTTGGTAACGTTGCTTGAGAGCGCGCCTGAGGGTGTCCTGTCATTGGTATTTTTTGAGCGCACTCGGCCAATCACCGAAAGGCAATTTTCTTCCTTTAAAATATTTTTGTATTACAGTCCTCCCCCTCTTAAGTGCCGCACTTAAGGAGAAATATGTATTTCCGCTAAAAAAATTTTTCGCGTTTTTAAATCAGGACGATATATATGTATCTGTTTCTATTATTATTGGCACTTCATTATTGATGGTAAACCATTCTGAACTTTCAACCAATTTTACTGTGTGAACAGTTCTGTTTTATGTTTGTTTAATAATATATAATATATAATTAATTAATATATTTTTTTTTATTTTGTTACGCCGATTATTTCTTGAATATGAAGTAAATAACAAATTGACTTAAAATCACAGCTTAAAATGCACTTATTACATCAAAGGGATACCTGATGAAATTTGGACTCAATATTCTCAATAAAAATTTTTTCACAATTTGACACATTTTGTGATATTGTTATAACCAGCCAATCAGCGCTCGCCTCTTCAAATTGAGTTGGCCCACTCACTACAGGTTTAGCCTCATGAAAATCGGCTGAGCGTTTCTAGGATAGAGCAATTTTCTTCTTTTTTCTTGCAATGGGGTGCTCCTATTGGCCAATATCATTTTAAAATATGCCGACACGGTATACTAGAAACGCGCAGCCGATTTTCGTGAGACTAAACCTGTAGATGTGATGGGGGAAATGAGAATATTTTTCTAGTCAAGAATATTGGGTCCAAATTTCATCAGGTATCCCTTTTATGTCGGAAAATAACGTGTTTTTCGCTTCTCAAGTTTTGAATTATAATAGGCATACAAATCAGAAAATCGAGAAGCACGTTATTATACTGTTCAATGGTACTATCCGTCCGTAAATTTAAACAATCCCCAAAAACCGTTAGAGAAAAAAAGCCATAAGAACCAAATTTTTTTCGAAATCAAAACTGCTTTGGCCATTGGACGTAGAATTAAAAGTGGATTGTAGTGGGCTTATCCATTTTGTGGCCAAAACAGTTGGTGGTTATGGGCCATAACTTATGGCGTATTTTTTCTCTTAGGTGAAAAAAATGGTTTGCCCTTGAAACAAAGCATCATTTTTTTATCGGACTTCAGTTTTAATCTTCGTCAGCAACCCACCACATTAAAAACGGGGAACTACTTTCGTGATAGCACATCCTGTGTAGCACAGGCCAGCGGCAGTTTAGTTGACATACAGGAAAGTAAATAAGTAAAACAGATTTATGGTTCAGATATACACCGCAAAATTACTTGTCATCAACTATGAAAGATGCAAAAGTGTCATGAAAGCCTATTAATTTTTTATGATTTTTTTTTTGATAAAGTTTGTGTTTAAAACTTGTTGAATCTTTAAAAACATATGTATAACGGTGTTTCTGATCGTTTATGCAATTTTTGCATAATTCTGATCAAAACGTGAGGGATTACATCTTTTGATGATTTTGATTTTCTTCAGGAACTTTAATTTGGATAGTATTTCTGAAAAGACCCCATAAGGGTACTCTTTGTTTAAAGGACGCCTTAAGGGTTCTTCCAAATAGTACTTTTGTTCGTTCCCAATAAAAAATTGTCCCTCATGAAATCTGACTATACCTCTCTTTCAGCGATTTTCGATTAAGTCCGGTTTACAACCATTTTGGGTCCATTTAAGGTGTTTTGTTCAAATTTGATCAAATGGACCGCCTGGGAGTTAAAAAAAGTCTGTGCACAAGACAATGAAATAACAAAAATGAATAAAGACATGTTTTGGTCATCTTTTTACTAAGTTGCGAGCACTTTCTGTGTCATACGCAGCTTCTGTAATACAGCCTGACTGTCCTAAGTGATTTTCAAAAGTCGCCGCGATTTGTTAACACCGTGCAAATTACAAGTTTAACCCCCAACCAAAAACGTTTGTCCTTTTCCATCAAATTGACGTATTTTTTCTGTTTTTCGGTTTTCTTAAATGGATTGGCAGTGAAATCCAACATAGAAAAAGCGATTGTGAATCCGTACAACGCAGAAAAAATAAATGTTAATTTTTTTAATCATGAGTAATAAATGATTAATTGAACTCGGTAAACGGCTAAAAACAGGTTTTTTTGCAATTAATGCGTTAAAACCTCATTTTTTTCTTACATGTTTTTTCTAAATATGTTAAAAAGCAAAATTATGACAAAATGAAAAAAAACCAGGTACGTCGTTCGGTTAACCGTTTGTGAACCCGGTTAACCATTTTGTTTTTGTGGTCAAATCGACCAAAAAGTGTCCAAGGGTGGTCGAAGAGCTTCCGAAAGTATGCTCATTCGATTCAGGACCATTGATTTGCCTTCGGTGCAAATTACGAAGGATCAGACAAGGATCAGAGAAGAGAAAATGAAAAAAAGGACAAACGTCCTTGTTTTTGGTTGGGGGTTAATGCCGCAAATTGTTTATTTAAATTCTATTTGGTAGTCAAATGATAGTCATACGACACAACCAATCGTTTTGGCTATCTTCCGGTTAGAGTGCCGCCGTACGCAAATACGGTGATGTCGAAGAATCATAGCACTCTGCAAATAGGATAGGCCGCGTTTGTGTAAACTTTTTTCAACTTTTTTCGTTGTTGGTGGAATTCGGTACAAAAGTCTAACATACTTGAGCAGGTATACGGCCAATTTAGCTTGTGTTCCAAAAAATTCAGAACAATTATGAAAGTAAAAGGTGCGTTGGCGAGTTCCACAATTTTTTCGATGTAGCCGGTAAAAACGCTTCATTCTAATACGCTAATAGAATAATTCTAAACATTAATAAAGTATCCGTTTTTACACTTCGATTTGATTAAGAGGACACCGCAAATTGATTTGAGGTGAATAATTTAGTAATTTTCCTTGCATGATTACATCATACTTTTGCATACTCCGCATTGGATTCAAAATTCGTAAATTTTAAAAAAATCATCATTTTGTGGTATTCTTATTTCTCATACAGTTACACAATTTTCCATTCAAAACATATGTAAAATAGCGCCAAAAGATGGCTAAAATATATTTGAAAGCCCGTGCTTCTGATTTTTAAACATGTTTAAAAGAAATATTATTTGTGTTTCAACAGTATGTGACATACTGTATCTCTTATTGCTTTTTGTGGCCTCATAAATTATAGATTATCGGATACAAATATAATATGGTTTATAATCGGAATATTGAATTCGTACGCTAATAAATTCTTGATAAGCATTTTTAACTTATAGTATTAGATACAAAAATAAAAATAGTGTTGAGTACACCCCATGCCGCATGGGCCATGCGTCGTTATCAGGTCAACATTTTTAGTAAAAAATTTTGAGCGAAAAGTTTTTGAGCGTAAAACTGCCCGTTCACGACGAATAGACTCGTCAATGGCGCACCCGGTGTATCATATTTAGTATTCTAATAAAAATTGTGTTTTTCTTTATTTATAGCATTGCACCATATACGTATTCTAGGTAAATTAGAAGCTGTTTAATTATCGTTACGTTATTGAAGCCCGCGCGAATCGCATCAAAGGAGTGACCGCACGCGGTTTACCGTATCAATTACCACTGGTCAATAAACGTGTGTTCGATTTTCGAGATCAACTGGTGTTATTTTCATGTTCTATTATTAATACCCGCAATCATACACCACCAATACATAATATGAACTGCTTAGTATGCGCAATATTTACTCTTTACTCCGACAGAGCAACATAACCACATTCTTATTTTTGTCACGTTTGAGGGTTAACTTTTCATTGTCAACCGATTCCGTTTCTGTTTGTAAACAATCTCACACGTGCTATGTCTTTATCTTAATTCGAATATGCTAATTTAGTAGAAATGTGGTTACCATCTGGGCATTTTTTCAAGTTTTTCAATTCTTCGGAAATGAACAACCGGTAACCGATTTTAAAACATTTATACCTGTTATTAGACCAAAAATGATATTGTCAAATAATTCTAATATGAAGCCACCCCATCATTTTGGATTTAAAAATGTGTTGATATAATGAGAGACAACCTGACCATCTAATTTTAAACGTCAAGGCCGGGTAGTAAGTTTGGGCGCGCGGCTGTTAAGCGGATGAACAATCGTGGTTACAATTCAATTAAATTAATTCTGACATGCTTTTCGATGTTTAATCATAAAAAAATTGAATGAAAATTTATCAAGTGTGATTTAAGAAAAAAAAATGAGCTACTCTATCTCATGTGATTTTTAGTCGCGTCGAAATACGTATGAAAGACATACTAATACTAGCATTAACACATTCCATTGATTAAAAGAACATCTAATGCCATCGAATTTGCATTTTTTTTTCGCGAACAGTTCGTCGTATACAGTTCGAAATCGTTACGGTCGGAAATCATTACAAAGGGCATCGTCAGGTACCGTTTTTATTTAAAAAGACCTTGAACATGAGCAAAATACATGTTTCAAATATGATATTTAACACAAATTTGAATACATGTATACCGTACGGGGCAATCGGACAGAGAACTCGAAAAATATGATAAATTATCGATTATCGAGCGTGTATTCGACAAAATGACAAGATGAGAGGAAAAAGGCCTTTTTATATGGAGGTCTAGTTGAAATCTCGATTAAGACAATACTAGGTACAAGGTCAACAAAACGACAAACAAAATCGTTTTCTAGTAGACCTTCTATATGGTTTCGCAGCTGGTTAAACTTCTATATGTAGTCCTTATATATGGTTATAACTTATAAGCTGGTTAAACGATACGGCGAAATATAATATTGATATTGTAGATGAGCGTGATCCTACATTATCAAAAATGTTAGTTTAATTCCAGATTTTTTCGCGAATTCTTTATGCTTTAGTAAAAATAGTGTAAATCAATTACACATTTTTGATGATAATGTGGACAAAATTCAATTTGAACGTTTTGAGTTTTTGGGACCTTTGATGAAATTTAGAATTGGAATTTTTCCTGATTTTTTGAGGAAACATTGTAAGTTAATTATGTAGAATGTAGGCGCAGTATTTGAACCAAATTCACTAACCAACATTAATTGGCTAATTTATATCCATCTTAATTATCACCAATTTAATAGTATTGCTAATTAACTGCTGCGCGTCCGGATTTACTACCCCGTGGCGCGTCCGGCTGCACCTTTTGGCGCACTTTCTCGTCCCTTCTCTTTAGATCCCATGTTCCTATATGAAAATGTTTTTTGTGTGTTTATTGACTAGTCTATTTATAATATTGAGTCTGACTTATATTTAGCCAATAGTATGAGGTCACGTGGTCTGTTTTTTGTGTAATTCTCAGACGGAAAAGACTCACCATCCAATTCTCTCATAGACCATCTCATAATTATTATGACCTGAATGAAACAGGAAATTTTTTTCGCAGATGATAAAGAACCCCGTCTCGTTGAATATGATAATGACGTTGATCCGGATGATGTCTATAAAGAGATGTTTTTGCTATATTTTTTGCTATTTTTGACCATTTTTAGGCAAATTTGGAAAAAAACGTTTTTTCCGAAATTCACCAGTAATTTTGAAAATCTGATTTCAGATTCCGTTTCTCCGCACAAAACTGCTTCTAAAACAGTTTTGTTTTATTCATTTACTACCACGTTATCACTTTAAGGTGCAAACCTATAAAAAAGCTTCAAACCCCATAAAACCCATATTTTTCCGAATTTTGCAAAAAATTGCACACCGTTTTTGCGCTTATATGTGAGAAGTCTGTATATGAATTTTCAGTTCCATAGCACCAACTTTGTGCAAACGGCATGCAAAACAAANCTGGTTAAACTTCTATATGTAGTCCTTATATATGGTTATAACTTATAAGCTGGTTAAACGATACGGCGAAATATAATATTGATATTGTAGATGAGCGTGATCCTACATTATCAAAAATGTTAGTTTAATTCCAGATTTTTTCGCGAATTCTTTATGCTTTAGTGAAAATAGTGTAAATCAATTACACATTTTTGATGACAATATGGACAAAATTCAATTTGGACGTTTTGAGTTTTTGGGACCTTTGATGAAATTTAGAATTGGAATTTTTCCTGATTTTTTGAGGAAACGTTGTAACTTAATTATGTAGAACGTAGGCGAAGTATTTGAACCAAATTCACTAACCAACATTAATTGGCTAATTTATATCCAACTTCATTATCACCAATTTAATAGTATTGCTAATTAAATAATTCAATTTGAATTACACTTATTAATTTTTTATTAACGTAGGTTCGGTTCGCTTTGACCTTACACGCGCTTTATGTTTGTATAACTACAAAATTCTCGAAAAAAAGCGGCCGTAATGGGATAAGCCCTCATAATAAGTATGAACTTTTATATAATTTGATAGTATTACTAAATTAATAACCAATATGAATTAAAACGAACATTAGCTAACTAGCCAGATAGTGTACAGTTTAACCCCCAACCAAAAAACAAGGACGTTTGTCCTTTTCGACCAAATAGACGTATATTTTCTGTTGTTCAGCTTTCTTAAATGGATTGACAGTAAAATCCAACATAGAAAAAGCGATTGTGAATCCGTACAACGCAACAAAAATAAATGTTATTTTTTTTAATCACGAGTAATGAATGATTAATTGAACTTGGTAAACGCCCAAAAACAGGTTTTTTGCAATTAATGCGTTAGAACCTCATTTTTTACAAACATGTTTTTTCTAAATGTGTTAAATAGCAAAATTCTGACATAATGAAAAAAAAAATTAACCACGTAGATCGTGCGGTTAACTGTTTGTGAACCCGGTTAATCATTATGTTTTTGTGGTCAAATCGACCAAAAAGTGTCCAAGGGTGGTCGGAGATCTTCCGAAAGTATGCTCATTCGATTCAGAACCATCGATTTGTCCATAGTGCAAATAACGAAGGATCAGCGAAGGATCAGCCAAGAGAAAATACAAAAAAGGACAAACGTCCTTGTTTTTGGTTGGGGTACTGCTGGCTATTTTTGGTTGGGGGTTAAGTGAAAGTTCACATTTTATATCAAAATTATGTTTTGTATCGACGTCGGGAGTAAGACAGTTGAACAGCGCCACCTTTAGAGCTTTAAAATTTTGCAATATAAATGAATCCCAGCTATTTTTTTTAAATTAACAGTTAAACGTTTTGACAGTAAGCATGAAACTCGTCATATGTATAATTGGATCTCTTCAAGCCCTTAACTGCTGGACATGCAATTCCGTGGACTATGCGAGTTGTGGAGATCAGGGTCAAAATCGACTTTGTCAAAAAAACGAAGAAGTTTGCGAAATAACGCTGCGGAAAAGAAATGGCGTAGTAGTGAAGGTATGTTCTTTATTTTAAAGGCTATATCTCATAAGACTCGGTCTCGGACAGTTGGAGTCTTTTTTTCGCTGAGCATACTGTATTTAATTATTGTGGGCTTATATGGCCTATGTATTTGAAAATTGTTTTTCACGATACTGTAGAGCTCAAAAAGTTAGTAGAAAAAAATCTGAGAATAAAATTCATAAAAAGTCTGGGGCGAACTCTAGAATTTTTCGAAGGTCAATTTTATGTTGACCTTCAAAAAATTCTAGAGCCCTCTACAGACATTTTATGAATTTCATTTTTACACTTTTTCTTACTAACTTTTTGAGCTCTACAAAATAGCCCGAACAATTTTCAAATAAACAGGCCATATAAGCCCACAATAATTAAATACAGTATGCTTATCGAAAAAAAAATCTTAACTGTCCAGGGCCGGGTCCTATGAGATATACTACAGGGAGAAGGCTTGAAAAGAGATTGTTTGCAAATTTGCATACGGTTCCTTATCAAACGATCCCTTATTAATTTGCTGATATGATAAAAAATCCTGATAACTGTTCATGAAAATATTAAACATTATTATAGGTCGAAATGGGATGCAAATCGGCGCGTGCCTGTCAAGACAACAAATATCAAAATTTTCTGGGTTCATGGCATCAACAACAATGCAAACCTTGGAAATGGACAAAGGGTCCATCGGTTTGTCGACAATGTTGTAATGGTACCAGTGATTGTGGCAAAAACCTAATAGCTGAAAATGGTGGAGATGGCCCTCTGATACCCGAACATTGGAGTCAATCGAACCTTATCTGAGCAAATCGTGCAATCAGTCTTCTTCTATAAAAATCTCATTCGAAAATTCGATTAATATACTATTATTTTGTGAGACTTATAACAATTCTTTGTGTCAACTTTATGTGAATAAACATTTTAAAACTGTTAAGATATCCAGGTAGTCCGTGGGGGATCGCTAACATAACGAGGTAGAGCGTGGGTGAAAATTGCTGTACGTTTTGGTCCAAAAAGTGTTAAGAGTCCGGTCTAGTATCATTTTCGGTTCATTTATTGCGTTTAGTCCGAATTTGGAATAATGCACCCCTGGGAGTGAAATAAAAAAAAATGAATATCGTTCGATAACATATTTTGGGTTAGGGTTTTTTATTTTTATCTCGGTCATCCTAATAATAATACTAAATAATATGTAAAATATATTTTGTTCATCTAGTGGCAACTTAGTTTTTAATTAAATTTCCTATTAATCTATTTGATTCGTAATTTCCGCTTAGTCATCCAGAGTGCTTTGACGCAAATTATCTTTTTTTTTAAATAGTTAGTAGCTTTAATGTTTCGAATGCTGAAATGGATAATTTTTATATCGGGCTTTGCCGCCATAAAACGGGAAGACAGTTGGGCAGAAGAAAAGTTGCAAAACGGTTCGAATTTGATTATCTATTATTATTCGTTTTATTCCTTCCAAATGTTGCTGAAAGGATAATGTTCAATTTAATTATTAAACGACGTTTTCTGTGTAGGCCGAAATTTTTTTTTTGAAAAACCTAACATAACGGCACGCAGAGAGAAAATACCAACATAACGGGGCACAGGATTCAATACACCAACTATCTGCTTAACCAGTGGACTCCACGCGGCCCGCTGCGGGCCGTTTTGATTTTTAAATCGGCTCTAGTTTCTTAATTTTACGAGATAAATCTTTCAAATTTTAACACATTATAAAAATCTATTCTCCGCGTGTTTTTGTGGGTCGAACGTAATTACATGATTAATATATAATTATATATAACGTAAATTGATATTACGCCAAATTATCATAAATATAATTTTTGATACAATATGGTATTTTTAATGAAGCTACTCACTTGATAAGTCACGGTAAATATTAATCTATGCAAAAAATTGCATATAAACAAAGAATTTGTAAAAACATGTGCATTATTTTATACCTTTGAGACTCACGCTGCGCTAAGCAAAGACGAAATAATCAGCTTTTCTGAAAAAATTTCTCGGGTTTTTTTCTTTTAATTGATTTTTTACGACGAAGTATGCTCTTTTATTTAGAGACTGTTTTTTCAGTGGAAAAATAGTGGACAGTGAAATTGGCACCCCTTTCAGGGTAGGTAACAAATGGCCCAACTTCGCGACTAGTCGTGTACGCTCGTGCGGCCAACCGTGCCCCAATTTCGTCCTCCATTCTTTCACTGTTAGATAGCAACGTCATTGAGTCATAGTCTTCTCAGCCAATGGGAGAATGTTACTTTTTGCATATATTTACTTAACGCGTCTGATTGGCTAGTTTAATTTTATGATAAAAAACAAACATATTCGACAAATTATGAAGGAAAAAAATACTTCGTTCAGCATAAACAATTTTTTTAGTCGATAAATAGCGAAAATCAGGAAATTTGCTGAAATCACCTTGATTTATGGTTAACTATTACATAAACATAGTTATTTGAGACAATAATTTCTTATGGAATCAATTGACGAGGGCTGTGACAAATTAAATACAAAAGAAAAGACTAAAAAATATTAACCAGAACGGAATAAATGAGGCGCAAAGTAAAACGGCCCGCTGCGGGCCGAATGGAGTACGCGGAGTAGAGCGTTTAGTGGAGTCCACTGGTTAAAGTAACACCAAAATCAAACCAAAACGGTTACTTTATTTCCGTTTAAAGCGTAAATTGTTACTTTGAGAAACGNTTTCATTTTTGACCTGCAAAATGCTCTCTACCGCCAGTACGTCTCTCTTCTTTTAATTTTTTTATTTCATTATCGTGATGTTCAAGTCAAACTGCGCAACATTTTGAAGTCTGTCATGATAAAATTGACCTTCAGTTGAGGTATTTTCGTTTTCCCAAAAATATGAAAAATAGTGGTTTTCCGAGTGTTAGTACAGACCGTGATTTTATGTACGAGTGCACTGAAGCTCACCATTTCTACTCCCATGGACAATTTGCGGAATGTTACAAAGAAGCCGTTTCGGATAATCAAACAATTGAAACACTTTTTCAAGAAATATTTGACATAAACGAGTCCTCGAGTAACGATGATCAGATACAAAGCTGTTTGGATTCAATGAGGCCCGTTTCAAGCAATTTTTAATTTTTACCTTTTAATTTTTTCAAATTATAGTAAATAAGCATTGCTAATTGAGCAAAAACATCTACATCTACAAAACATCTACATGTACTGTAGCCAAATATACACCAGGTACCGTGGCATCTCATGGAAAGATCTGCGAGTAACGTATTCCGCGAAAAACAATTTTTTGTGACGAACCACAAGCAACAAACAACTCGCGACTCGAGTAGCGAGTTAAAAACTTATTATTTTTTTGGCAAAAAAACGTTTTCTTTATTTTTCCGACGAGATGCTGCATCTCAGATGCGTCTTCTTTTTGTGTTAAAAAACTTTTTTATGCGTTTTGGCAAGAAAACATTTTCTGCAAGATGTCACGGTCCCTTTTGTTGATTCGTTTCAAATCTAAACTTTAAAAATACAAATAATTAATCAAAGTTTTCATGTTAGATGCAACTGTTGAAATATAAAGTTAGTAACCCGGATGAGGACGTGGTCAATTTTATACAAGAAAAGTTCAGACGAAAGTTCAAAGTGCACGTCGATATAGTCATTAAACTAGTCGGAATCAATGACTTGAATATTCATGACCAGCTACTGGATACCACAATGATGGTTGAAATGGTTTGTGTAAAAACGGCCTAAACTTAGCCTCTCCGGGGTTTTCTAGCCACCCCACCTACGAAATTCAAAACCCGTTATCGGGTAAAATTTTTCTCCAAAATGTTGACTCGATAANTAACTTACGTGGTGTTAACTTACGTAGGTAGGTGGTGTATTTGAATAAAATTTTTTCAAGATACCTCATGTAGTTCCCCTCGACTTCCTTAAAATTATGATAAAGCCGGATCAAAGTATTTTTTATATCCGAAAAAATCATGAAATATCACGAAAAATTCTTGAAAAATTTTTATTTTTTTTTCAAATTTCTAGATAATTTTGATAACGTTTTTGTGGTCCGAAAATATGTTATATACTTTTTTGAATTCCCTGAAATTCTATCACCTCATGTTGTATTTTATTTTCTCATCGCGTACAGGCTAGCTAAATTCAATATAAAAATCTTTACTATTTTAAATAGATGGACGGAAAATTAACTGATTTTCAAAAAGTTGAAATATTATATTGAGATTTGGAATGATCCTCGTCTGAAATGGAATCCGTCTGATTATGGTGACATCAAGAAAACAGTCGTTCCAAACGATGATATTTGGCGTCCATTGATTTCTATAGCTAGGGCTGCCACCTAGGATCACATCTACTGTATTATCTTTTTCGTATCTTTCCAGCTGAATCCACTTGTTGTCCCAATCCACGCAATATATAGCTATATATAGTATGAATAATTTATCCTGCTGATGGATTGGGACACCACGAAATTTAGCCGAGAAAATATTAAAATGATAATAAGGTCCATTTTGTATACCGTACAAACATTCAATACAAATACAACTCAATTACGCCTAGATAAAGTAATAAGTTACATTACAACCCATGGGCTAGCCCGGCCTATGTGATATACACCACCTGTCTACGGAACTTAACAAAACTTTTCGAAAAAAAAGGTGTTAAGTTCCGTCAATTTTGTTAAGTTCCGTCAATTTTGTTAAGTTCCACGGTCAGTGCGTAGGCGGAAATCCTG
>SCLG01000247.1:328639-340189 GCA_004367875.1 Oikopleura albicans
TTTTTTTTGAATTATTGTGAATTTTTCAAGTGCGTGTTTATTTACACACATTTTCCCCCTACGGGTTCCCAAAAACTCCTTCCCTCTGAGAGTTAAAAAAAATAATAAAGTCTAATTCACCAGACCGTATTAGTTAGAAATTGAATTTGTGTATATTTTTCAATTATTGTCAAAGTACCGTAAGTGGTCACACCACTCAACTTCAATAATTCATTTTATTCATTTTCAATATCATATCATGTCAATGATCTAAATAATAGTTAAAAATATGTCCATTTATTACTATTTGTTATACTTTTGATCAAATAAGCTTAACGAAAGACATTAGAAATCGGGAAATATGGTGTAACAGACCAACCGAAGATAATTTACAACCAGGAATCCACTTCGAACATTTGTTTTTTCACCATTAAATAAAGTATACTATATACTATATGTAGTTAACTTGGCATTGTCAAAATAATTATTTGACATTTTCCGATTTGACAGAAAATTGGTCATTTGGCCTGTAGAAAAAACCTAGCCAATTTTAATAATAATATTAGAGATATAACGAAAAAAAAAAGGATGGCGGAAAGGCAAGGACTTGACATCTTTGATTAGATTGTAATAGTAAATACGAAAAAGGCATGCGTTTTTCTTACCGAGAAAGCGTCCTTAAATGGCGCACCGTCCAAAAAGGTGTAAGGAGTGTATATAAGAACATAAAAGACAAAAATGAAATTTGAAAAGTAGCACTAAGGAGTTGCACTTTTCGTGAACCGAAAACGGCCTTTATGGAAGTAAGGACTGTATTCCAATACACAGGGTGCGCAGTTATCTTGCAAACTTGGTCCTCAAAAAGTCGCGTGATAAGCCTTTTTTCGCAATATAACTGCTCAATGCGTAGGTAAAAACACTGAATTATCACTGTTTCATATTTGTGATTTCGACATTTTGGTATTTTTTACGGCGATTATTAATTTCATACAGTCCCGGCTTTCAAATTGTGCACGACTGCCAAATTGTGCAGTTCTTCAGAAAAATTTACGTTTGGAAAAGTTGTCTGACGACGGAGTTAAACAAAAAAAACGTAAAAAAGTTTGAGCTATTATGTGTGCCATGATGAGCGACTGCCAAATTGTGCACGACTGCTAAATTGTTCACGACTGCCAATTTGTGCACGTTTTTCGGAAACGCAAATTGCACAATTTGAAAGTCGGGACTGTATATAATATTTTAGCAAAGACAAGTTACTTTTAATTTTAATTTGAGCTCAACTCAAGTTTATTCAGCAAGAAACCATTGTTTCAGGTTTTTTATTCCTCAAATGGTTTTTTCGTTATGGTTTGAGTAGCACGACATTTTGACCGAGATCGTTTGATAAATTGAATGGTGTATCACAAATTTTTTCCAGGTTCCCGGTTGCCACCCATCTTTCCACCATTGTAAACGGATTTGCCAAATTTTTACATGAGCCATGATTCTCACGCATTATTTGAAGATATTCACCGGTTGTAAGGGGTTCATATGTTGTATAATTCAGTTGATTGTAATCTGGTCTACGGCGAATTGGAACAACTCTAGTACAATTCCGATTCATAGTACATGATTCAAACACATTTTTTGCCTTCTTGATTTCAGTCTTCATGCGCTAAATTTGAATGTTATCTTCATGTTATAAGAGTTCATTACACAGGATGCGCAGTTAACCGCCACCCTTCGCGACGTCCTCAACTGGCGGTTAACTGCAAAAGTGGCGGTTAACTACGCAGTGCGTAGGCGACTTACTTGGAAAGATTGGCGGTTATCTGCAAATGAGGGTGATAGTGTCAAAGTAGCGGTAAACAAATTGTCCCTTGTAGAGCATTTTTGACCATTTTTGTCTAATTTTACGCCTAAATTGGCATTTTTTGTCCCTTACGGAGCATCCGAATCTTTTTTTCAAAAAAGTGTCCCTTATAGAGCATCTTTTTCGGAAAAGCGTCCCTTATTGAGCATTCCGTCCCTTGTGGAGGTGTCCCTTGTAGGGCGCACCCCCTGTATACACACCAAGAAGGTCGGTATTTTAATAGGTTAGACCGGTGGTTTTGAAATATTATTAGGTCTGCCACTTTTGTAATTTACGTACCAGATGTCCAAATTCCTCCACTTTTCGATGTAACGTTTTATTAAAGTAGTCGTATAAGAGGTAATCTTGTTTAAAATTTCTACGGAAGTTATCCATCTGCGTTTTCGATAAAGGTTCAATTTCGTAATCTCGACTGTTCTTTGATTCGACGTAAAGTACCTCATAGGGTGCGCACAAAATGTGGCTCAGTAAAACAATACTCTCAAAGAAGTATTCGGTTAGCACCACTTTTGCAAGTTCGAAAACATATTAACATTTACACCAGATGATTCGTTATAGCCTATAACTTATAGGGCTACCCGTTATAGGGCTGATATCTCGTTATAGGGCTACTTTTTGAGAAACCGAAATTTCGTTATAGGGCTAATTTTCGTTATCAGTCATACATTTTATGATCATTTTATTAGGATTCGATAAAAATTGGAAAAAATTAGCCCTATAACGAAATTTCGGTTTCTCAAACAATAGCCCTATAACGAGATTTTACAGTCATACAGTATGACTCATACCGTACAAGTCATAATTGAGGTAACACGTTAACTCTCAGGGGAAGGAGTTTTTGGGAACCCCGTAGTGAGTTAAGTGAGAGGAAAGGAAGTTTCAGGTGAATACAGTGAAACCATCTAAACCACTGCGTACATCATTTCATTGCAGGACTCGTATCCAGCAAGAGAGAGGCCTTTTAGGCACTCATCCTCTCGTAATTTTTTTTTACCTTTCTTTTCGACCTTTTGAATATAAAAATTTTCGAACTCGTTTCCTAGGTCGAATTGTTCGTCAATTCGTTTGAGTTCCTTTTGAATATAATCGTCGTCATCATTCATATAATCGAGTCCAAATTCAAAGGCCTGATAGTTTTTTGCTCGAAAACTGCGGGTATGTTCGGGTTTGAAAACAGTGGGTAAAAGATCTAAAAACTCTTCGATTGGTACTTTTTCTCTTCCGTTCAGATATCCAATAAATGGCTCTTTCCAGCATGGCATGTCACAATGAGCATCAGTCCCAGTTCGAGTTGAATAGAAGAAATTATAAACAGATCAGCGCAAAGATTTGAATTTATATTGCATAAACGAAGTTTCTAAGAAGATGTAATTGAGGCATTAACATGCAGGGGCAGCATCAGCTGAAAAGTGTGTAGTTAAGTGTGTATCCGAACTAAATAGAATTGAGCAATTTACTTGGCCATAAGATTTTCTTATAAAATTATAATTTATTCATTTTTTCGGACATTAAAAATCATTTTCTAATCCCAAATCTGTAGTAATATATAAGTATACCACCTAATCTGTTTTGAAAAACCCCAACTTTCGAAAAAATCTTCATTCAGTGAGTCCAAAAATGTAAAAAAAATATTTTTCGGTCGCTAGAACTGTAGTACTATAATATAACTTGGAAAGGTCTAAAAAGTCGCGAACTTTATGTTAATTATTTTTTGAATTTTTGTGATTTTTGGGTTTTTTTGTAATTTGGTGTGTTTCACAGTTTAGGAGTATCAGCAAAATATCAGAGAAATATTACAAAAAAATAACAAATATTCACAATTTTCAAGGGGTGTGCATCACTTGGACAGATTACCCACTTGGACAATAGCTGACTAGGGTGTTCGCGCATTTACCCACTTGGACAAACGTTTACCCACTTGGACAAACTTTTTCCCACTTGGACAAACGTTTACCCATTTGGACAAACGTTTACCCANGGGTTGCCGACGGACCACCCTATGGCCCAAGTGAAGCTTTCGGCCCAAGTGAAGCTTGGCCCAAGTGAAGCTTTGCGGCCCAAGTGAAGCGCTCCCAATTCAAACCCCAACCGAAAAGTCGCCAGGGGTTCTCGAATCGTGGTAAACACCTTGGTACCAGGCTGGAGAATTGATGGCATGTAGTCCAAGTTCCATCGAAAATGGTAATTTATCCCTTTTTCATGATAAACGCAATTAACTCCTCAAGGCGCGGCTGCCTCACATAACGTTGTCAATAGACACCACGTTTAACTCTTAAGGGAAAGGAGTTTTTGGGAACCCGTATGGGGAAAATGCGTGTAAATAAACACGCACTTAAAAAAAATCACATTAATTCGCAATAATTCAACAAAATGGTAAAACCAAGTTGTAGAGCTCGTCAAACTACGTCGATCTGACTATTCAGAAATTGATTTGGGCCACCAGGGCCCCCTAGAGAGCTGTTTGAAATCTCCAACCTACGCAAAAATAACACCGTCAATCGAATTTTCTCGTAAACTTGAAGGGGGTCACCAATACCCGTTTTGCCCAACGGGACCTCCATATGCCCTAAATTGACGAAAAAATCAATTTGTATTTACACGCACTTCCTCCTGGGAGTTAACTAGTTTTTTCGTTTGAACTGAAATTCTAATGTGATTTGCCACTTAGAGTAAAAGCGAGAGTTATAAAGTTCAGTTTGAAAATGACTAACTTACAAAAACATGAGAGCTAATGTTAGTCGAATATATATTCTTTCAGTTGCATCTTCAACATAAAAAACTGTATGAAATATACAGTAAACACTCCTCGAGGGTTTATGTGACCATTTCGCGACCTAAAAAGTGGTCACATAAACCGAAATTGGTCAGATAAACCCCAAAGCGTAGGCAAAAAACTTTGCTGGATTTTTTTTTGGTCACATAAACCGACGGTCGGGCTCGTTCTAGACTTGTATAAAATTTTGGTGCATATCTTGTTCTTGATGAAAATAAAATTAATTCAAAAAAGCGAAAAATAAATACCTGATTCATCACATGTCGCTGACAAGTTGTCGATTGATGAAAAAAGAGATTTTGAAATTATACGATGAAGTTCCCAAATTAAGTTCTCAAATTAAAAATAACTCAGTGGCCACATAAACTCTCATGCGAGGGCGGGATTCGCTGGAAAATTTTTCCTCAAAAACTGCTCACCTAAACCATCCATTGGGGCTTTTTGGTCACGTACACCCTCAGGGAGTGTAGTTTATTTAAGATTTTTTCAGAAATTTGTATTTTTCTTAGGTAAATTTGAAACAATTTGAATCATGTAAAAAATGTGCCATTTGCCTCATCGAAAGCTTGTTTCGAAAATGCGGTCGTGAAATTATGTTTATTTTTAACTTTTCGAGGTAAAAAATCACACGCTGAAAAAGTTTGTTTTATTATCAATGCATATTTTCAGGGCGTGCTGACATTTGTTGACATCCGTAAGTAGGCGAAATATTCTCCTGCCATCCTTTACGTATTAACAAACATAACGGTTATTACATAATTATTAATACGTAAAGTATTCTTAGTAGGCTTAAAGAATATTGCGATGCATATTAGTTAATAATTGAACTTCTGACCAAATTTGACTTTTTTCAAAAAAGTCAAAACAGAATATCACAATCGCCATCTCCGTTGCTCGTTGGATTAGCAAACGCGATTAGTTAAGTCTGGAATCAGATTTTCTCGAATAAATTTTCAACTTCGCGGCCTACCATTAGGACCAGTACATTATTATCTTTTATCTTGTGACCAGTGTATATTATCTTTTTAAATCTGTTTATTTTCATAATTTTCTGAAAAAAATCAATTTTTACGATTCGATGGAAAAGATGCTGTTTATATGCTTCGAATGTAATGAAAATAAATGTAAATTGTATTTTTACGCCCTCCGCACTCATCTGGCAAAAAATGCTTTATAACTTGCAAGATAACGGTGCATTGCGTTTAGCATGTGCCTTGAATTGGGTCAAGATGTCCCTTTTTTGGCCAGCAGCGTTCATTGAACCGAGCCGGATAGCAGCCACCTTGTGGCCCAATTAACTGCGGCTCCATATATAAACCATGATAGTCGTAAACTTTAGCTGACATATTGCGAAATGTGGTTGAGGCAGTTTTGTGCTTTTTAAGAAAAATCACCGCTGGAGGCGCCACACACCTCCCTGTCCAGTGATTTGTATCAGTTTCCAGAGTGACTTCCTGTTAGGGATTAGAAAATGATTTTTAATGCTCGAAAAAATGAATAAATTATAATTTTATAAGAAAATGTTATGACCAAGTAAATTGCTCAATTCTTTTTAGTTCGGATTAATAAATAATAGAAAAGCATCTCTAAATGCAAGACCCTCCATACCTATAGTTTTCATCATGTATGTGCTTTTTATGGAAGTTCATTATAAGGCTTACGTTTTTTGCTTACGTTAAAGTCGGTAAGAGACAAATTAGTAGGAAGTATCCTATTAAAATTTACTTGCTCGAATGTATGTCAAAACCATACATAAGTCAAACATTTCGACTTTGTTTTTTTCCAATAAATTACATTGTTTTAAAAATTTTATGTGAGAGAGAAAAAAAGTAGAAAAAAACTGTTTTGGCCATTCTACTCAAAATCAAAAAGTAGATTATAAGGACCGAGGTCAGTTTTGCGCCAAGATCAACAGATCACGTGATAAATTATTCATAAGGCCTGTAAATGGCCAATATTTTGAAGCCAATTTTAAGTGCAATAAAAAATTAGCTTTTATCCAATGAGAGACCGGCCTGATAAGCGGAAGAGTGGGAAATTTTTAGTTCGTATCATATAATATTGTAAGTAATTTACTCATTGTTTATCTAAGGTAATTGAAAGAATATTACATTTTAAATAGGTTTTAAGATCATATCTCAGAGAAAGAAATTGAAAAATGTTCGTATAATTATTAATTTGGGTTAATCGAGACACCTTTAGAGTGTATAATGAAGGTAAACACATATCTTCAAGTGACCGGATAGTATTTCTTTCTTTCACATGGTGCCCGATATATTAAGGCTCGACAAATATGGGAAAATCGCCCGATAAACCCATTCGCGGGTACCGTCCTGATTTTGAGTTTTCGGTCCAAACTAAAGACTAAGTGGCCTGATAAACCCTCAGGTGGCCTGATAAACCCTCAGTCAGTGAGGCTCAGTGCGTGGCCGGGATAGACGAAAAACTTTTGGGGGAAAAAGTGGCCTGATACGCGCACGAGCGGGCAAAGTTGCCTGATAAAGGGGGGCCTGATAAACCCTCAGGCGGTGTATATTGGCCTGGATGGTCATTTTATTGCAAAAGTTGGTATTTCCAAAAAAAAAATGGAAAAATAATGATTGAAGCTCCCTCGAAAAAAAGTTAGGAGAAGTCCATACAATTTCTATATATTACTTTTGCAGAATGGCAATGAACTTTAAATGGTATTTAGGGCACTTGATTGTCATTTTATCGCCTTATTTGGCGTATAAAACTAAAAACGTTATTAGTTTAGCGATCTAGTGGAAAATCTAGAGTATTCCATAAGATTCGTACATGTGAGTTTTGGAGAATGCTGATGTGATTGTAATGCTCAATATTGCCCTAGATGGTCATTCTACTACCATGTTTGGTGTTTCCAAATAAACAACAATACTATATATAGGTTAGGTAAATATTGGGTTAGGTAAATATTGGCGGCCTGAGAACAATGGATAAAATAAATCGATCGATTTCCAAATATTTTTTTTTCTTAGCTCTGAGGGAGGCTGCCAGCCGCTCACCTAAAAATTGTTTCGACTCCGCGCCGCCTTCTTGCGGCTCGATTCGAGTAGCAAAAAACCACAAAGAGGCAAATAATACATATAGGTATTTGAGAAAAACAATCAGGAGATTTCCAAATGTTTCTGTCATAGGAGTTCTGGGATCGGAATCTGATAGTCTTTCGATACTATCAAGTGCTTTTAAACATGTCAGATGGTCGTAAATTGA
Organism: Oikopleura albicans; assembly: GCA_004367875.1. Lineage (NCBI taxonomy): Eukaryota > Metazoa > Chordata > Appendicularia > Copelata > Oikopleuridae > Oikopleura > Oikopleura albicans. The sequence goes on from SCLG01000247.1 coordinate 336,475, forward strand.
TGTGCATACTGTATTTTAGTACAAAAACGTTAAAAAGCGTCATTTTAATGTAAGGTTATGAGAAGTCCATATGGTCTTAAGGTCAGTATCTGACAATTTGAATGATAAAGTAACACTTCAAAATACCTCAGATGGTCATTTACTGATATTATATTAAACTTTCTGAACTTTTTGGGCTTCTAGAATGGCGTTTAAAATTAACGTCAGGAGAATTCCATATGATCCTGCAAAAGCCGAACCTTGGATCAAAAATCAGAAGAAAGATAGTCCTAGGGAATTCAACGAACTTTCATATAAGCAAAAAAGAAAACCAAAAAAATTGCATAAGGCACTTAAAATTGGCTTCAAAATATGGGCCTTTACAGGCCTTGTGACTAATTTATCACGTGACCTGTTGAACTTGGCGCAATTTGACCTCGGTCCCTATAATCTACTTTTTGATTCTGAGGAGAATAGCCATAACAGTTTTTTTTTTCGAGCTTTTGAGGCCACCACCGCTTATTTTTTCTCTCTGACCCTAACAGTGATAAAAATTGACTTAAATTAAATTTAAAAACTTCAAAAACAATCGAATTTCAGTCTAACCCGTATACATTGTCCAACAATATGCTGGTTGGAGTAGCCACATCGCGCAAAAATACAGAAACCAAAATAATTATTAGAAGGGCTAAAGCCCCCCATTGCCGTTCTCTATTGTCCATTGGAATCACCATTGTGTTACTTAACTGTCGCACACAGATAAAAATCCGTCGCTTTCCGCTTACATAGGTGTTCAAAACCAAAACGTAAATGAATAAAACATGACCTGAAGTTGTTTCTATACTGGACTCTTTTTTTATACTAGACTTTTTATACAATTTTTTATAGTACTGTCGTACTGTAGGCTACAGTCTATCGCCCGAGGAGCTCACCACCCACACCCGGCACCGTATCTGAAAGTAGTAAAAGGTAGTAAGCTGACCAATTATCTTTCATCTAAAACACGAAACGTAATTGTTTTTTTATGTTTCAACTCTCTAATGACAATTTCCGACTATATAAGAGTCTTAATTTCCACTTTTTTTCAAATGTTCACTTTAATATTATGTTTAACTTAGAACAAGTTATACAGGGTGAGGGAATATAGATGCTAACTACTTTTTACACTACTTTTATTGATAAAGAAATGCCTTTTCTACTTTAGGCATAATACTTAAGGCATAGTACTAAAGTAAAGCGCTTGATGAGAGAAATTTGCATTTTTTACACGAACTGACAAAAATTTTTTTTTTTCGTTTTTATACCTCTATTAAAATGACAAAAATATTTCGAGCTTATTTAAGTTAAAAAATTGAAAAAAATTAATTAGAAGATCGTTTGTACGAAGAAAAAGAAATAATAATTCTAAACTTAATAAAATCATAAAAGGTTATCTGCATATCGCAGAAATATGAAATTAACACCATTCGATTTCTTATATTTTTTCCTTTCTTTTTTGTATACACCACCTACCTACGTAAGTTAACACCACGTAAGTTAACTAAATTCACGTAAGNAATTTTAAAGAATCTAGAACGGCCCCGTAGGTGCAATTATCTTTCCGCACTTACAAATTTCAGACAAACCGCCTACACATGTTGCACTTATCTTCCCGACGGTGCAGTTATCTTTCCGCTTTTTGAAAAATTTGGTGGAAAGATAACTGCGCAGGTGGTGTACAATTTTTTATAGTACTGTCGTACTGTATGCTACAGTCTATCGCCCGAGGAGCTCACCACCCACACCCGGCACTGTATCTGAAGGTAGTAAAAGGTAGTAAGCTGACCAATTATCTTTCATCTAAAACACGAAACGTAATTGTTTTTATATGTTTCAACTCTCTAATGACAATTTCCGACTATATAAGAGTCTTAATTTCCACTTTTTTTCAAATGTTCACTTTAATATTATGTTTAACTTAGAACAAGTTATACAGGGTGAGGGAATATAGATGCTAACTACTTTTTACACTACTTTTATTGATAAAGAAATGCCTTTTCTACTTCAGGCATAATACTTAAGGCATAGTACTAAAGTAAGGCGCTTGATGAGAGAAATTTGCATTTTTTACACGAACTGACAAAAAAAATTTTTTTTTCGTTTTTATACCTCTATTAAAATGACAAAAATATTTCGAGCTTATTTACGTTAAAAAAATTGAAAAAAATTAATTAGAAGATCGTTTTTACGAAGAAAAAGAAGTAATAATTCTAAACTTAATAAAATTATAAAAGGTTATCTGCATATCGCAGAAATATGAAATTAACACCATTCGATTTCTTATATTTTTTCCTTTCTGTTTTGTATATATATATCAAGTAGAAAATATGACGTTAAAATTTTCTTCGTAATCCCTTACACTTGGAGCACTCATTTTATGTTGAACGGGCTCGAAATATGCTAAAAACTCGTTTTTTTTTTATTTTCACGTCGCCCGCTGCTGCGCTGAGTTAGCAGGAAGAGTGCGGGTAAAGTTCATATGGACCGTATCTGAAGCCACAAGCGTGGCTCTAGTCTGTTAAACCTCGCTTATTTTACTTTTCCAATAGAGATAAGTTTTTTTTCCAAAAAAATAATATTTCGATTAATCAAATTTATTCTGTCAAAACAAATTGTTTATTTTTTTCAGTTCTCTTTAGAGCGCCCTTTTTAATTTTTTTTTCTGGAAAAACACACCCGCTTCTATTTTGAAACGTAAATCCACGAAAAATTCAACTTTTTTGTTTCTCAACGTACAAAAATTTCCAACCCCTATTTCGAAAGGTTATTTTTCACTGACTTTAAATATGACTCTTTTAAATACAGTCCGTCACCCCATTAACCAACCAACCCCATTGAACGCGCGCATAAATGGACTCCGAAAAGCGAAAATTTGCCGTGTATTTCTCGTTCTAGTAAATATTATCAAATGATTTTTTTTGTATATTTTTTTTAGAAAACCTCTTTATGTCCATGCCCATTTGTGTATAGTGATATATATCCGTGTTTGTCTTGTAAGGAATCAGGTAAGCCCATAAGGTATGGCCCATACCGTATGGGCCATATTTCTGATATCCTTATTAATCAAAGGATAAAGTATAAAAAAATATAAAAAACAAGTTGTTTTTCTCGCTTATTGTCAAGGCATAACGATATAGGTTTTATAATATTGAAGTGAAATACGGTGTTTCCCTAGGACGGTTTGCGCCTAACCCTAACCTTTTTATTATACTTATGTGGATTACAGAATATCGGGGTCGGTTAGTTTGTCCCTGGGGAAACGAATGTGATGTTCAAACTATTTGTTAGAAATTTTACTAAAAAAAAGCCTAATATATTTCACGTTTAAAAAATGAAAAAAAAATACTAATTTTAATCAAATATTCATAAAAAGGGATTTTTGAAAAAATATTGTGGTTTTTGACAAAAAACTTTTTAAGGACCGGTCACAGGAGTTGTTTACAAAAATAATAGCAAATTTCTAAAATCGATATAAGAAATATGTTTAGGGGTTTTTTAAGTTGATTTACTCTTAGTAACAATCATGAAGTACCTACAAGTTCATTTCATGAAAAAAATCTAGAAATTTTTTATGTTTCTCAATGTCGATAAAATCCAAAATTTAAGGAATCAGAGGGATAATTTATCAATATAAACTACCGTGAAACAGATTATTATTATTTAATTTGAGCACTATATTACGCAATAATGTTCAGAC
>SCLG01000247.1:340216-353748 GCA_004367875.1 Oikopleura albicans
TATACGGTGTACAGTACATGATGTAGAGGACGGTATCGTTTAAAGATGCTAAATTATTTGTTATGCAAAAATAGCCTCAAGCGATAGAGACACAGTGCCATTTTTTTGTAAATTTGGTTTTTGCCACGTTACAAAAAATATATATTTGTATAATACAAATAATTAAGTTAATATTTTGCGGAAAATTTTGAAATAATAAGAATTTGTTAACCTGTCAACAAACCAGCGAACTAATTTATTTTTTCATGATTTATGAGCATAAAAATAGTAACTTATTTTTTTTTTCAAAACATTTTTCGTAAAATAACTGCTCAGTGTGTGGGCGAAAATCCCCGAAAAAAAGTTTTCTGGAAAATTGCAAGATAACTGCTCACCCGGTGTACTTAAACTTAATTACAAATATATTGACGTTGTCACGTCCAGTGTAAGGCAGGAGTACCGCTCGCTAATTGTGGATGAAAATCCTGAGTATCCCGAAGCTAATATTTTAGGATTTGGGGAAGATTTCATTACACATTTTTAGGGTAATACACACCTAGAAATATCGAGACTGAAGTACGTATCATTTAATCCGTCAGAAGACTATTTTTATAGAGCATTTTCTTGAAACTTAATTAAGGACCGGTCAGTCTTGTTGTGTACAAAGTGAACCCAAAAATCAGTGATGTCCATTTTTGTCACATATTTGATGTTTTTATTACAATTTAAGGCGTTAGCTAATGATATCAAGCATGACCAAGTTCATTTGGCCATCAAATTCTAGAAATTTTAGTGCTTGAAAATTTCAATAAAAACTTGAATTTATAAAAATGTCCATACAACTTTTCAAAAATAAATATGCCTAACTTATTTTTTAATGCGTAGTTTGTACATGGTGGTAGTCTACAATGTTCCGAGAAATTGTAAAACATAAATTGGCAGCAAAATTCAATCAGAATCACAACGCATCACACNTAAGACGTAAATTAATTAGACTTGAATTGAGTCTCAAAAGACAACTTGAGCTTTAGAGGGAGCTTTAGGGAAAATTGTCCTGAAATATTTTCAGAGAAAATTCTCAAATCTGCATCATTGTCCCCTTGTGAGTTAAAGATACAGATAGAGTGATTGACTGTCACATTTTTACTAAAAAATGATGAAAACCACCAATGTCAGTACAAACTGGTGTTATTCAAACCATGGTTCGGCAACAGTTAGTTTTCTTCAACAGTTCTTTCGAACTCCCAAGGAAAGTTGAGGAAAGTTTTATTTTTTGGCAAAAACGAGATTTGAGAATAGCTGAGTTTTTTCAACTTGATCTTTTCCACAAGGCAGTTGAGGAAAGTTTTTTTTCTTTTTTGAGTCCTAAATTTTGAGCCCTCTTGAAGACGCTCAATATCTTGTATGAAAAACGCAGGGCATTTTAATTGGTGTTACTTTTCCGAGCCATATTAACATTTTTTGATCGTAAAAACAAAGCGTCTTTTACCCCTTAAAGTTACCAGGGGGTAAAGTGATATATTTTTTGATTTCAGAAATGGCGCCTAAGAAAATTAACTCCCATAGTAAAAGAAATCTTAACTCCCAGGAAAACCCGGTCTAATTTTAACCCCCAAAAGTCATAATATTTCTAAATGCTCCAAATCACAGGTCTTTAAACCTGGGACAGGTTTTTTGATGAAATATCGGAAGTTTTAAATGGTTTACTTTGAATCACTTTTGCTAAAACGCAAATCTTACAATTGATTGCACAAACGTTAATCCTATGATTGGATTTTTTTATCAGGACGCGTAACAGTGGTCTATAACAGTGCCCCATAAAATGCAAAAATTGTACTACTCAAACACATTTTTTGTTTTTTTTTTGCGGAAAACAACTAATTGAAAATACCCCATAACAGTAACGATACAGGAATCCTACAATATGCAATTATTCTTACAACAGTAGTTCAATTTGTTGAGTTTTGATTCAGGTTTAGTACTACTGTAAGGGCTCTTTTTGTCCTCATATAACTCTTAAAATCGCGGTATTTGTCAGATATTTGCCTAAAATTAGTTTACGAATAGTTGCATAATTGTAAAACTCCATAAAGATGAAACCAACTAATACGAACTATACAATCTGTCCGTTCGCTGTCTTTACGGTGTCCTTCGTTATCATGAGTCTATGGATTTTATATGATGAAATAAACTATGGCGCGGCACATCACGCCTCAAGTGGTGACAGCGAAAAATTTCATTTACTAGCACATGTTTATGCCTCATTCAGGAAAGAAAGACCCAATGAGCCGTAATTAAGCTATTGCGTGGACGCAAAACCTCGTTATCAACTCAAGGGAGTCGCAAAATAAACCTTAATTTGCAAAATTTGTTCTATGTAGATTCCAAAGTGATCATCATTTGGAAATTCCAACTGTAATATACAGTCTTTACTCTCTTTGCGGGCGCATTCAATATAGACGATTTTTCCCATACGGATGCTTTTTGTGAAAAAAAAGTCCCTAAAACACTCCAAAATGGACACTCCTCCAATACGGACGCTATTTTCGAGAATCAAAAACGTCCTAATCGGAAGTAAGGACTGTATTCATTAAATTGCCACATTTTAATGAACAATAAAAAAATAACTGTAATCAGCATACGATATGAACTTGTTTATTATTTGCTTTACACTATTTCAAGATCAGAAATTACATGTTGTGTGTGGGTTTTTTCGTTCTTAGTCCGTTTCCTCAATTTTCACCTGTACTGCAGTCGGACACATATTCATGTCTCCATCATGGCTGTCTTTTTCTCCAGTTGTACTATTCATTTCGCTTATCTGACTGTAGGAGAACGTACTTTCGCCGATTATATCCTAAAAAAACAAAAAAAATTAAAAGGTTGACCCAACAGTATACCGTTGGGGGCGTCATTCATGTTAATATCTGTCAAATCACCGAACTCTAAGGAAGGTACCAGACTGTACTGAACAGTCGTTGTCCCCGAACAGAAAACAATAAGGAAAGAAAAATACTTGCTGTTCAGCGGAACAGTTTGGGGACAAGGACTGTATTTTTTGTCATGATAATCGGGTAGTGAAGACCTGGAAAACCATGCCTTAAAATTATTTTATACTGGTGTGTGTGAAGTGTTTGTCACCGAGCTGAACGGGACTCGGCGTACTTTGACGAGTCCCTTTGATCAATATACGACGAGTTCCGTTCAGCTCGATGACAAACTCGTTGCCCACACCAGTACAGTAAAACTGGTCTTAATTTAAAAGTCCTTATAGTCAAATAAGGTGCTTACTGTAAGCAGTCTTCGATGTCTTCAGAAGATAATTTTGACAAAAAATCTCGGAAATTAAAAATAAAATCTCGGAAATTAAAAATAAAATAACCCTTGGCACTGTTATAAAATAATTTACGCATGAACAAGTCGGTAAGATAACGAAGAAAACGATTTTCCGTAAATTCACGTGATTGGATAACATCGCAGCGGTTAAGTTTATAAAAACCAAGTTGCTATTATAATACTGCCTTTTTGAGTAAATTTTATTAAAAGCATTATCTCATGCCAAATTTAAAAAAAAAACCCAAAAATTTTTACCTGTAGCCGAAGTAACTTTGTATTCATTTCCGTATCTCGACCCATCGTTAATCCAATTTGCTCAGATAATAGGGATAGACCCGAATGTAGCGGCATTTGCCGATTTGGGAAACGTTTTTGTTCTGAAAAATATCATAAATTAGTTTTTGTTTTGTTTGCTTAAGCATGAAATAATTGTACCAAACGTGAAAACGAAAACTAGCCTATGAGCACAATTCTTGCGTTCGATTCTAATCAAATAAGTATATAAATGCAATAACAAATCTTGTGTTAAACTCAACATGAAAATAATCGGGCCAGTTTTTAGCGGATTAACTCATCTGGACAAAAAGTTTCATTTCGCTTATCGCTCATTATCGGTAAATGGGCCTTTGTATCCGTTTTAACCGGAAATGGACATCCGGTTACGGGTTTGTATAGTTATTTACGACCAATAATTTACAAAATTGTCACTTACACTAACTCGACCATGTAAATTCAATTTTTCCGTCTTTTTTTTTATACAATGACTGGTTAACCGAAAAAAGGAGATCGGGTTACCGTTTTTATACTTCGGCACCTTCTATTATCGCATGTCTATTTCCGATTAACCGAAAATTAATTTTGACAAAAATAAGCCGTTTCCAACAAACCAAGCGAACACAAAAACCCGGTCGGGGATAGCTCTTGTGCATATCAAGTTTCTATCGAAACAAATGAAAACAGTTCCATATGGTTCGGTCGGATGACCGACTCGGGTGGCAACAGGATAGTGAAAACGGGGCCACAGGTGTTAAGAATCATTCAACAAAATAAATTCCGACATTTACCTAATCTATGCCGCATGAGGTCGTCAATCCTTTGTAAATTCTCAGAATTACAAAGTTCACGTGGTATAAGCTGTGCAGATGTTGAATCAGATCCAAATCGTGTTTGCTGTCGTTGCCCTTTAAATATTAACATTATGTTGCTTCATATCTTTTTCTGATGAAAAAAAACTGGGGTTGAATGTTAAAGTGCAAGAGTACGATTCTATAAAAAATATTGTGGAGTATTCTCCAAACTTGCCATTTATTTTTTCATATATTACCTCCGTGAATATCCAATATATCCCTAAATGCTTTGCGTGTGTTAACATCGAGCAGTTTGCGAAGCACGGGTAACCTCAGGGCAACATAAATATCGGAGCTATCCCTCGTCCGATACGATGAACGTATGAAATCTTTCGGATCCCGATTTCCGGGAATATTGTCGATAAAGTGGCTGATCACCGAATTGATGATATGATTCTGCTGCTCACTGCAGAAACTTTTAAAGGTTTACTTTAATATGACATCATAAAATTTATTCTAGTTTTCACGGTTGGCGGGAAACATGCGTACGGCAGATCGAAACTGAATTCCATGCCACTTACTAAAAAAATCCCAACCATGCGACATTATGCGCCGTTTTGACGTCTCCAGCTTTTTCTTTTGTTCGCTTTTGTTCATTAAATATGCGATATGTAAAAGAAAAACAAAAAAATGGCGCGCCATAGCGGCTCGCTTTAAAATTGGTTCGAACCTGAAATCGCATGGTTGGAAACTTTTTTTCGTGTGATCCAGATTCTCAATGAACGGCATGGAATTTTTATGACACGTCACGGCGTTGAGGTCTGTAACTGCTTATTACAAGTTGCGCGGTGAGTTGTTTGCGTAGCTAAAGGACGCTAGTCAATAGGAGGCGCCTATAAAAAAGCATGAGCCAATAGGCGCGCTTGTCAATTCAGTTACATACGCATATTACTGCTTGTTTGTCATTATACATAAATTATGTAACATAATTTATGTATAATACAAGTCAGAAATTTACTTAAAGCCTGTCACATTCTAAATTATACCTTTCCTGACCGGTGATTGATTGACACTAGGTTCACTCGAGGGCATCGAATCCGTCTGAGTGACTACAACATTACCATTGTCTACCGGCTTCAACAAGCTTAACGAAGTCGTTATTAAGTTTTGTATGTTTGTCTGATTCAACGCATTGTCTGACTGACTCGAGTGGTCGGAAAATAAATCGGTATTTTCGGCCGGTAACGGCGCCAAAACGTCTGATACGTTCATTTTGGGGCGAATGGCAGGCATCGTGTTGTTTTGAAGCGATTCACGGACATAAAATACCTTTTGCGGGATTTGTATAGTTATAGTATTTTTTTATTTACAAAAAATCTATCAAACGACAGTTATACAAGAGTTATACAACATCCCTTTTCCGGGCTATGTTTTGGCACCTTTGGTTTTGGGTCAAGAGTATTTTGGCCCAAAACCTTGACAATGGATCTCTTCAAGCCATTTGTGTTGTTTTGAATGTGGTTGATCCCATTCAGTAAGGACGAGTTAAGTCGAAGGTCATCATTGATTGGATATCGAGTTGTGTACGTTTTTATATGATTTTGACAGTCTTCCTTTTTGTCGGAATAAAAATAAGATTTAACATAAAAATGCTCGAATTTACACAAAAAGACAATAACGTTAACTCTCAGGGGAAGGAGTTTTTGGGTACCCGTAGGGGGAAAATAAACACGCACTTAAAAAAATCACTATAATTCGCAATAATTGAAAAAAATGGTAAAGCCAAGTTGTAGAGCTCGTCAAACTACGTCGATCTGACTATTCAGAATTTGATTTGGGCCAGCAGGGCCCCCTAGAGAGCAGTTTGAAATATCCAAACTACGCAAAAACACCGTCAATCGAATTTTCTCGAAAATTTGAGGGGGGTCAGCAATACCCGTTTTGCCCTACAGAGCCTCCACATGCCTTAAATCGACGAAAAAAAAACAAGTTGCGTGTCTATATACACGCACTTCCCCCTGGGAGTTAACGAAGTAAATTCGTCGCGGAAGTGGTGTAAGGGTTAACAATTGATTAACTAACACTATTTGTATTCCATTTACCCTTTGTCCAATCACCATGCAAATTGCCTAGGAGTTCAAGAGCGGCCATTAAAATGGCGTAATGACCACGTCGTTCATAACAAGAGTCCGGTAAGGCATGTGCAATAAATGATACCCATTCACAGCATGATACCCGAAACGATGGGGTATTCATCGAATTGCCAAATCGAATCAGAAAAGGAAGATTATCAGAAGCATTTTCCCATAAGTTCGTTATCGACTCATAACTTTTTGTAGGATTCAAAATAAGATAATCTACGGCAGTGCCTAATCCCATAACGGACGTTTGTCAAAAAAGGATAACCCCATAATAGACGATATATTTAGTTTTTCTAATCCCTGACTATCTGGGTTCGCCACTTGTTTGTCTTCATGATGAAAACAGATCAACATTTCACCGCGCCTGGCCTCGCATACATCTGGCAAGTTCTCGCCTTTGGTCGCAATCATAAACGAAAAATTATTCGTCAGATTCGTCTGGCCCGACAGCTCGTGGCAGTAGTCAATAACCTCCTCGGGGATATTGTCATCATTAATGAGGACGGGTAATGTAGACTGAAATAATCATTCATAAGTTTTTTATAAACAAGTTTAATATAATTTATATACACGGCTTCGAAGCGGTTTATGTTGTAAATTTTAAGACTTACGTTTTTAATTACATCATCAATTTTATCGACACTTTTTGAACTATGAAGAAAGGTGGAATTGTTAACAAATTGTGAAATGGATCGTAGTGTAACCATTGCCGACTGGCAGGAGCTATCAATGAAATATACAGGCCGTGTCAACATACCCATTTTCTGCCGCGCTCGATCAACGACCGAAATGTGCATTTGGGTTAAAAACGCAGCCATTGTGCATAACGAGCTCATATCATTAACGCTGCCCGTTGAAAATTTCAACGCGGCTAGATATTCACGAAATGCGTCCCCTAAAAAAATAATTACACCCAAATGTATACTGATTGGAAGCAGAGATGTGAAACTTCTGTTCTCGTTTTTCAGAAAAAAACGTTTTTTTCGCAGAACGGACCAGAACGGACCGTTCAAAATTTGTGATTGTGATTGATTTTCGGGTTCTCAAAAGTTCGTGTGATAGGATTTTGTATAGAAAGTTCTGCAAAAAAAAAACGTTTTCAATATTTTTCAATATTTTTTTTTTCGTTTTTTTTTCCGTTTTTTCGTTTTTTTTTCGCGTTTTTTCTCCGTTTGTGTGATCGAAATTGACCTGAACAAAAAAAAAAACGAAAAAGGCAAAAGAACGAAAAACGTTTTTTTCGGGCCGTTCTGTTCCGTCTTGTGATGAAAATTGGCTCGGAACGGTGTTCTTGCGTTTTTTCGTTTTTTTCCGTTCTTGTGATAGGATCTCAAGTTTTGCAAAAAACAGAGCTTTCACATCTCTGATTGGAAGCATTTTGGCGGCAAAAATCCAACCGAAATTGGCAATTGGAATTAACCGATGCTGTCATGAAAACCGAATGTTTAAGACATAAAGGCCGTAAACCTTTAGTTTGTTTTATTGGGGTGATAATGGCGTCCTTCGTGGAAAAATGTTGCGTAATCATATCGCTGGGGATTGGGGAGCCATTGGGGCGATACTGGGCCTGTGATCCGAAAACCCAAATTTGAGTAGGCTGCTGTCCAAATCGATCAACATTGGTCAGCTGGGGGAGTGTTCCATTTTCGAGTTTCGTGTGAATATTACTGTTTACATTTTGTGCCCAGTTCTTGGCGGAGAGCGGCGTAAAGTTAAATACGTATTTTGATAGCGCCAAACGACAGTATTCCACATCTACGAATAAATCATGAAACAGTGTGGTTAAAATGTAAAAAAACCTGACTTGACCTTACAACCATTTTCAAACACTGTGCAAGTCTTTGGCAAAAAATACATTATTTATGTCTGAGTTGACCTTTAAGGTACACCAAGTGCGCCGTTATATTTCAAAACCAAATAAAAAAATTGTAACATAACGGCGCAGTGCGAAGGCAATTTGGTTGGAAAACGCCAAAAAAAAAATTAAAAATTGTAACATAACGGGACGAGCGGCGAAAATATTGCGCAATACGTGTTTTTTTGCTGTAACATATCGGAAAATAGTGATTACGTTACTCAAAAGTATTGCGAAATACGCGTTTTTAGTACAAATTATAACGGCGTAGTGCGTAGGCAAAAACGCCACAAAAATTTTTGCTAAAAAATTGTAACATAACGGGACGAACGGGAAAAATTGTAACATAACGGGCTGAAACATAAGAGCGCACCTGGTGTACACTAATTGTGAAAAAACTGACTTAACCTTATAGCGGTCATAATATCAGACCTAATAGCCACCATCAATTACTTTTTTTTTTCGGAAAACGTATGGTCGGAAAGAGCGTGGTGCCTAAATTGAGTACCTAATAATTGCTGATGTTCCATGACGATTCGTTTCTGCTTGGAGAGTGTTGAGTTTTTCAAACAAACGTAGAATTTGAGGGGAGCATCTCCGCCACTCAAAATCAGTGACTCAATGCTTATACATTTGTCGAAACTCTCCATGGCTGTTCTGTTGAACCGGTCGTTCCTGGACAAAGAGAGGGCCTTCAAATTGCCTCTCTTAGTACCTAAAAGAAACATATAAAAACAGTGCTTCTAACTTAGAAGTTCTAACTTAGAAGTTCTCTTAGAAGTAGTAATCCTTAGAAGTTCTAAGGATAGTTATTGAAATGTTATTATTTCAATTGCGTCATAAAATGACGATAATTCTGTATTATGCACCTCAACTTCTCCGGGTCACACATACACACTTTTTTCGTTTTCTGTGAAGTCCAAAAATAGATTAATATAGTATAATACTGGTATGTACTACACGGTGACTAGACCTAGTCTACACCTCATACACTGTTAAACATCCTAGGTTTTATTTGAACGTCAAAAGCGGCAATTGGTACTGCCATATTATTTGTTGTTTCTAGAACTTTGTTTTTAATATAACAGCGCATGGGTCGCATAAATGAAATAAAGCTCAACAAAGTCGATTATATTAATAGTACTGAAAATTAAAGTACTGTGTGGCTCGCATATCCTTTCTCCACTTACAGTTGACGTTCATCGCCGCTACCTCATTTCCGCATTTTTCTAACCCAAAGATTTTCTAAACCAAATATTATACTATACTTAGATCGGAACAAATAAACTCGATCAGATAGGCCAGATTTTCTAGCTTTACAATATGTAACTCAGTGATCTGTATCGAAACCCCCGTTACCAAACTCAGAAAAATGGGAAACTAGGCTAGCGGGGATAAACGTCTACTTTAAGTGGAAAAAGGATATAGTAAAATTGTAAATTGCTGTGGTAATACAACTTTTCAAACAAAAAAAACATTAACAATATATTTAACGCTCTTCGGTTTATTTGAAAATCTAAAAAACGTACCCAAAGAAAAGTAACACACCCTAAAGTACTCACATATGAAAGTAGCTCCAAAACAGATCTCTGGAATTTTTTCGCAAAATGCAAATCAAAAAATGATGGTAGACGAATTTGTTTAGCTTATTTTCATGAGGGGAAAGTTAGAGCATACGTTGTCAAGTAAACCAAGTACAAAACCAAACAAAGCCAGCGGCACCAACGCACAATGCGTATACACACACACATATATATACATGCACATCGCACAGTTTGTACATTTTTTTCTTGCGCAAAAAATTGCTTTATGCAAACTAACAAGTCAAATAATTCGACACAAATATACACAAAAGATAAGACCAAATACGGAGTCTGGTGGATTATTGTTAATGTACTCGTCGAGGCAAGCACTGAGATTAATCGAAACCATTGTGGACAGTACGGCCCAATGTTTAGCGTATTAAGTTTATGTTCGCCGCATTTTTTGTGTTTGGTGGTTAGTTTGGCCGGCCACCAAGGTCATTTTTGAACAAAAAATATTTACTGATGGCCGTAATTTAGATACCCCCACATTACGGTACATCTATGGTTGCCTACCCAAGACAATAATTTCGTACCAAAAGGTTGTTTGCTCACGACAATTTTGATTAGAAAGGAACTTTTTAGTTTGTATGAAAACAGATTTTTTAAAACTGTACAATTTTTTTAAATCTTTCTGGCTATTTTTTGTGGAACTATCATGGCTTTGAATTTGAGTGGCTCCACACAAAATATTTAACACTTTCTCGTGCGCAGTTATCAGGCAGGTTGGCTCATTAGCAAGCACCCTACGCAGTTATCAGGCACCCTACGAAATTTCCCGCTCGTGCTGTTATCAGGCAGTTTTTTGCATCTTTTACCTTATTCCGCCTAGGCCCTGCGCAGTTACCAGGCACCCTATCGGGCAGTTTTTTTAGTCGCGAAACCTGCCTGATAACTGCGCACCCGGTGTGTTACTCCAAATTTCCCTGTAAACAAAATAAACTCTTGATTGACTCGGTAATTTATGATTCACACACAAAACCGCTTTAAAATATTTCTACGGCACAGACGACAATTGATCATGAAAGCCAAACCAATACGTGGTTTTCAAAACAGGCCAGAAGTACCAATATTCGCAAAACGAGGCAAGAAAATAATAAATCTAATATAAATAATTATCGGATACACTTTTGCGGGAAATAAAAAAGAGAAAAATCATGGAACTATACATGTATTTAATATCTTGCGAACGTCCGCAAATAAACAAAAATATGCCAACAGATCTGTCTCGCCGACGAACAGAATAAATTCTGCTTATTCATTATGAGCTAGAAGTTCTAGCCTAGAACAAAAAACAGTTAACGACGGAGCGTTAAGATAACTGGGTTGCTCATAGGCGATTGTGAATACAGTAGAACTGATTCGGGCATATTACGGAACGTAATAGGCTACTAATATGGAAAATCCTATACACCGGGTGCGCAGTTATCGGGCGGGTTTGTGTCCAGTTATTGGGCATTCTGCGCTGTTATCGGGCACCCTACGCATTTTCTGCTCGTGCTGTTATCGGGCGGGTTTTTTTTTGCATATTTTTACTTTTTTCCGCTCCCGCCCTCAGCAGTTATCGGGCGCCCGATTAAGGCTTTTTTGTCGCGAAACATGCCCGATAACTGCGCACCCGGTGTATATAAAGTTAATAATTAACCCGTCAACGCTAAATGTGTTGCAACGAGGTGTCCAACCTCAACTGATACATTTTTGTAAGGCTACATAGCGACAAAACCGTAGTAGTTGAGGTTGGATAGCCGGTATATAATCCAATATAATTTTTCTGTCGCCCATTGTTGCGCATTGAAATTGTGGCAAGTTGTGCAACATTTAGCGTGGACTGGGAACAGGGTTGTAAATTTGGGCAAAATTTGCGTAGGGTTAGCGTTGGGTTGGGGCAAAATTGAAATTTTCCTGTTGGCGTTGGGTTGGCGTAGGGGCAAAACTCAAAAATCGCGTTGGCGTTGGGTTGGCCCCTACGCCCCAACCCAACGCCCCTACGCAATTTTGACAACCCTGACTGGGAACGAATTAGGCTCAACATGGCCGAGTTAAGATAACTGGTTTGGCTTAAAAAAGTGGCGCAGAATCGCCAGCGCGGTATCAGTGTGATACTCGCTCGTGTTGATGGTTAAAAAATCTCTACTTCAACTGTGCACCACCCAGAATTTGATATGCACAAAAATATCTTGTAATTTAATTTAATTTTAATTACCGTAAAAAAAACTGTGTTTGAAAGAACACAATGCGTTCTACGGAATTATCGAACCGTTTCAAACTCAGAAAAAAATGTCTTGGCTTTGTAATAAGACTCTAATTATTTGAATCTACATGGGTGTGGTATAAAACAGTACATCATGGTGACTAGACTAAAGTAAACTATATTTATGAACATTTAAAGAAATAATCGTAAAAAGAACTACCTAGGTAATCGATTCGTGAGTCATGTCGTGTATATAAACCTTCCAAAGCGAGCAATTACTCTGGTCACTGAGTCAAACTAGTGCCGTCTTAACTCCTGCGGTCCGACAGTGCTGTACCGCAACGTCTGCATTTACCTCTTTCGGGTATCAATATCCGAGGAATAAATGGCTTTTATTTGTTTACCGATAAATATTCTAATATAGTTACCCACAGAGCCTTGAACTCTGAATTGAAATTTATAAATGTTTTTTAATCATTTGTACAACAAATTAAAATAAAACTAAGACTTTTTAATGACAAAAATAAAAAGGCAAAAAATATTTCGGGCGAGAAAATAACAGCAAAAATGCGCGCGAGATATGTGTCCACTCAAAAAAACGCCAATTATGCCGAGCCCTGATTGCCCATAGTAGTGAATTACATAAAGTATGTATTACATATTACGTAAATTACGTATATAATATACGGTAAAAATATGTTGATCACCGTTGACCAGGAATTTTACCTAATTATATACAGTTAACTTTTTGTGTTTCTCTCCAACCCTAAATAATAATTACCTCATTTTGCACACACAATGCCGTATGATTAATACGACTGGCAATTGCTCTTGATTTCTCTTTTGACTTCAAAAAATGCATTAATTTAAACAATCGAATATGAAAAACAAATCCCGGATTCTATTTCTAAACAATTATCAACCAATCAAATGCTTTGTTTTGTTTTTGATGTTTTTTTATTTCGTGAAAAAAGTTTGGTGATAAAATCGAGATTCGGAAAGATATTCTTGAACTCCCAGGAACCCTCCGGTGAAAATTAACAGGAAACGCAGTAAAAAAGGGAAGAGAATTCCTCAGGCGAAGTCAAAATGAAATAAAATGTCGAATTTGACTTTCAAATTATCATAAAGGACCGGTCACAGGAGTTGTTTACAAAAATAACGTAGTATAAAAACGGTCTTTGAAACCACCAGAACCATTCAAGTGCAAAAACATTTTCTCTATTTAATAGCGGAAAGTTCACCGCATAAAATGATGCCATTTCCGGCACCATAATTGTTGCCCTTGAACTTGGGGAACGCGCTGAACTTGACCAACTCTAAATTTTCAAAGTGAGCTGAAGCATATTAAACCTTGCCCTATGAATTTTGTTTTTTTTT